>CM074280.1:28440528-28495528 GCA_037194245.1 Opsariichthys bidens | reverse complement strand
TTTAACAAGCTAAATAGGCCCAATCAAATTAAGCTCAGAGGATCAAATCATTGGAATGTTTAATATGATTGACTACTCATTCTGGGTGCTGTCAAGGTCAACTGGGCTTCAACCCAAGCATGTACAAACGATAGTGTTCCAAACTCTAGTGAGCTGCCCAGCTGTCTAGGTAGAACCCTAAGAGAAATTAATCATCATAAGGAGGCCAATTTGGAATATGTTTCTCCAATACATTTATTGGGTCTCTTTTACAGCACACATAAATGTTGGGTAAAAGAGTGTATTTTTAACATATTTAGGACAAGTATACACTAGGGCTGTGCAATTAATCGCAAAACAATCGCGATTTGAGCACATGCGATTTCTAAATCGCATAAGTCTGCAATTTTTATTTATTAATTTATTTATATTTTAATTCAGAATACTGCAACGTTACTGTGCGCATGTTTAAGATGTTAACCAATCGGAGCTCACTCAGCACAAGTGAAGAGAACAGAATAGGCAAACGGGAGGAAAGAGGAAAAAATATGGATGCAGTTCAGAATAAAAATGATTTGGTACCAAAGAGAAATTCAACATCAGTCGTTTGAGAGAGTTTTGGATTCAAACACTGGACAAAAGATGCCAGCTGCCAACTCGCGCTTATTTCACACAAGTTGCTGTATGAGAAATGGAAGGCGGGCGTTGAATACGAGTTTAAGCAGGTGAAATAATCGTAATTTATTTCATGTTGTCTGTTTTTAAGACACAATTTTGTTTTTTACAGTTTTGTTTATCAAGCAGTTAATCCTACTGTACAGTATGTTACTTCACTGTGAAATGTGTGCACTGAAATACAATTTTGAAGTTGACTTATTATGACTGGAATTTCAGGTTAGTTAACCTTAATTTATTTGATGTTGTCTGTTTTAAAGACAGTTAATAACAGTTTTGTTTATGAAGCTGTAAATACAGTTACTTCATTGTGAAACATTTTGTTATGCACTTCTTGTGCACTGAATACATTCAGAATGTAGCATGTTTGAAAAAGCAAAAACATTTACCAAAATTGCAAAAAAAAAAAAAAAAAAAAAAAAAAAAAAAAAAAAAAAAAAAAAAAAAAAAAAAAAATCGCAATGTGATCATTTTGTCCATATTGCACAGCCCTAGTTTACACTATGGTTCAAAAGTTTGGGGTCGGTGTGATCTATAATGTTTGTGAAAGAAATCCCTTCTGCTCGCCAAGCCTGTATTTATTTGATCCAAAATACAATAAAGAAACCTGTAAAATTGTGAAATATTTTGCATAACTATTTTCTAGTTGAAAGTATATTTAAAAAGCAATTTATTCCTGTGATGCAATGCTGAATTTTCAGAAATCATTCCAATAAGTTGATTTGATGCCATTTTGATAATAATCATTTATGACTTTCAATATTGAAAACCGTTGTGCAGCTTAATATTTTTGTGGAAACCGTTCCATTTTTTGTTTTTTTTTGGAGTCTTTGATGAATACAAAGTTCAGAAGAACCGTATTTATTTGAAACAAATATATTGTAATAATACAAATGTCTTTACTGTCACACAAAAATGAGAATTCGGAACACAAATTAAGATATTCTTGATGAAATCCGAGAGCGCTCCGACTCCTCAATAGACAAATTAAATACCACTTTCAAGGTCCAGAAAGGATCTAAAGACATTGAAATGAAAATGTCCCCAAATTCTGTCATTAATTCCTCACCCTCATGTCGTTCCAAACCTGTAAGGCCTTCGTTCACTTTTGGAACACAAGAATACATGACTGCAGTGGTTCAACCTCAATGTTACGAAGCGACGAGAATACTTTGTGAAAAAGTATACTTGTTGCTTCATAAAATGAAGGTTGAACCACTGCAGTCATGCATTCTTGTGTTCTGAAGATGAATGAAAGTCTTACGGGTTTGGAACGACATGAGGGTGAGGAATTAATGACAGAATTTTCATTTTTGGGCGAACTAACCCTTTAATGCATCCTTCCTGAAAAGATTTTAATTTGTTTAAAGTTTGGGGTTATTTAGACTTATTTGTGTGTATTTACAGCAATTTTTAGGATCGCCTTAGAACTGAACTGAATATGTTGGGAGTGCACATCCGGCTATGATGTCTCACATAGATTTTGGAACAAATGCGTTATAATGCAAATTCAACTGGAAAACAAAATTCCATCCATTGTTATAATGCCACAATGATGCATAAAAATGCACAAGAACCCAAGAATTGTTTTATTATTATGGTGAACAAACACTGCGGGTGAAGTTGAGCCGGCACAAACTATTTGTGCTTTTGAGAAAAAGCATTCACATATCTGCGCACTGTCGCCAATCCTCAAAAACACTATAACTGAGTGCAATAATGACCCATCTCGCATAGATCTCCAAAAAAGATTCCATGAAAATGGCCACAAAATACAGGACTGCACTAGCGGTATAATTCCGGGCTTCGCCGAGTGGCAAGAAATAGACGCGACTACAGGCGTTTGTTTGTTAGAGCTCGAAGAACAGAAAATGCGTGTGGGAGGCTGACTTCCTGTGGATGTCTGAGCAGAAAAAGAAATGAAGGTCTTATTGACACACTATGTGACACATAGAAGAAGGTGAGAGAACAGAGGCCTGAATCATAAAGTGGTTTAAGTGGCTGCGAGGCCGAGAAAACAAAAAAAAAAAAAACACATTTTTTTTAGCCTTGAATAAAACGTACTCAACATTGAGTATACGCTTTGAAATGGCTTTGAAAAAAGTTTTTTTTTTTTCCCCCTTCAAATCATAGGAGCCATCATTTTAAACATAACATGAGCAAAATGGTATTGGTTATTCAAGATCACATTTAGCAGCATTCATACACTACATTGCTAAACTTTATGACACAGATCTGTGGTCACACTGATACGGAGACAACAGATGTGATGCTTGGAAATACGTGCTTGACGAAAAACAAGTTTCACTTCTGGTCTGCTGAATCATGTAAGACTGTCTGGGTTTGAAAACTCACAGATAGATGCAAATCATTACACTGGAAGAGGAAGCAGATAAGTTACGGCACAACGCCAACATGGGGAAAGATTTCTAAATGACTCGAAGGCCTTGGCCAGACAAGTCAGACGAATTCTTTGTAAGTGGCATGTCATCACGGAGCTCAAACAAAAGATGCTTAATGATAACGTGAAATAAAAATGCATCTAATTTACTTGAGATTTTATTTATATATTTATATATATATATATAAATATATTAAAAAAATATATAAATAATATATATATATATATATATATATATATATATATATATATATATATATATATATATATATAAATATAAAAAATATAGTAATAAAAAAATATAGTCGTATACGCTATAGTTAAAAAGTTCAGGGTCTGAAGTCTCAAACCTGTATTTATTTGATCAAAAAAGTGAAATATTATTGCAATTTAAAATAACCGTTTTACATTTGCATATTTTTTTAAAATCAAATTTATTCCGGGGACCAAAGCTGAATTTTCAGCATCATTCCTCCAGTCTTCAGTGTCACATGACCCTTCAGAAATCATTTTAATGCTATTATTTATGTTAAAAAAAGTTTTTTTTGTGGAAACGATACATTCTTTCAGGATTTGATGAATAAACATAATTCAATAAAAAAAGCATTTATTTGAAGTGTCAGTTCTGAGTGAATACATTCAATAACAGATATGATTAATGTAATGTGTCCTTGTCGAATAAAAATATCCGTTTACACAAAAGTTTTTTTTTGTTTTTTTTCTAACCAGTTGACAAAAATGCTGAATGGTTAGGATGGAAGAGAAGACATTTTTCATTTTTTTTAAAGACATTTTTCCAGGTTAGGACACAGTATTAAATAAGTTACTCAAATTATTCCTTATTTTATTTAATGTTGAGAAGGTCTATTCTACCAAGACAATGAGCAGACCAAATAAATGCACCGACAGTTTAGTGACACGAGTCATAAATCAAGGCGCAGATGGAAAAAATGTGGAACCCAATATTGGCTTACAGCTTCCATTCTTTGTCTCGTCATTTACGGCTGTTTTCCGAGCAAACAGATGGGCTGACAACTAAATAATGGCTGAAGAACGGCCTGTCAATATCAGTCAGAATGTGAATGATCACTCAGAGTCACGTGACAGGAGACAAAACGCCGTAACAACACGACATACGATTTACATCTTGCATTGTTCTTGCTTGAGGGCTTTTCAATGGAACAAACTACTGCTTTACAATGCTCTTAATTGGCACATTTGTTGGAATAAGACAGCTCTTCTTTTAGTTGCAATTTGTGAGCAAAAGTCTCACACGTCGTTCAGAGAACATCTGTGACAACATAATTGGTGTAAAGATTAGCCAAACTGTGCTGCTGAACAAAGCCAGCAGAACTTCTGCATTCAGTGTACATTCAATAACACGTTCAAAAAAGGGATTTTAAGGACTTTCCCCGAGAGCGCGTTACACAACAACTCTCTCAGTTTTACTAAAAAGCACAACGAAAAAGCAAACTTCAATATTTATCATAAAAACATGAGCACTACCAGAAACTATCAAGAACAGCTCAAACATTTGGGATCACTATTAAGAAGAAAATAATACTTTTATTCAGCAAGGATGCATCAAATTGACAAAAAGGGACATTTAAAATAAATGCTGATACTTTCTATTGATCAAAGGATCCTGAAAAAGACACCGTATGATGTTTTTCACAAAAATATGAAGTAGCATAACTGGATAAATGTTTCTTAAGCATCAAATCAGAACATTAAAATGATTTAAATATTATATAGAAGCTCTATATTATAGAATGTCATTCTTTTCTCAAGAAAAAAAAGAAGATATTTAACATCAAATGGACACATCAGAGGGACTGACAAACATGGTTAAGGGTGCTCGGATCGATTTCGTTATTAGCCAATAATGGCTTTATATAGTCTGATCGGTATAAAGGCCGATCAGAAGATACAAAACTCACAAGACAATTTTTCTATTCGCAGCTAAAATTGCTTCACTACATTGTGTCTGGCAGTTTTACAAGCCCAAGCTTATCCATGTCAGCTAAATCAGAGATGCTCTACTGTTGCTAAACTCTAGGACATGCTCGATAATAAAAAGAGTTATTAAAACTGCATTGAGATACTGTTCCCTAAGCTTTCTGTGGAAGACGGAGAATCACAGCGAACTTTGAGCTCGTGAAACATTTCAAAATGCCTAGATTGGCATTTTCCCTTAAACACACTATCGTTTATGACTTCAGTGATCATAAACAGTTGGGAAATAAGTGGATTGTATAACAGTATATTGGATCCGTGCACTCGGTCAAGTGACAGCTGCCTAATTTACCTGCTGCTGTCTGTGACATTAATGTGAATCAAACAAAGGACCGAAAATCACTCATTGCTCTTTAATAGATTTCGTATGATTAATCTAGATTTGACTTATACAGTGAAGACTATACAGTACATGTGATTCCTTTCTTTTTATTTCACAGGAATGCTATATTTGTAAAGCTCTGTGTTGGAACGGAATATGTCGCATATGTTGCTTGCCAACAAATAAAGAGTTGCCAATTCATGATACTTTAACATCTCTTAATTGTTTTTATACTTAAAATACGTCGTGATCTAATTTTCGGTGATTTATCCGATTTATTTGGGTTTATTAACATCCTGATTGGAGCACCCTTAATAATGGTTATGTTTAGACACCAATATGCAGAAGGTCAGCGAGCGAGAGATGCGAGAGCAGCTGCGAGAAGGTTTGAGATCACTGGTTAAGTGTAAAAAGATTCGATAAAAGAGTGTCTCTACGTGCAAAACTCGGTGGGTGGTTGCTTACTGGACCAAGTCAGAAAAGTCTACCCACACATCTCTACGATATATCTGACCTCTAGATATGGCTCGGGTCCCTCGTTAACGTCATCTATAAGGATAATAACTATATCAGTTTTCACAGCAATGTTTATCATGAACGCGTTGCAGTTTTATCATCTGCCGCTCGAGCGCTTTAAAAGCGGAATGGATTCTGATTGGCTGCCAATGTTCTTACTGTTCATAAGTTGGACGAATTATAGTCATCGTTATTGGTGCGAACGGGCCTTTACAGGTCAAAGTGACGTTTGATTTAGAAAATCCCAACAAATTAGTTGCCAAACGGGCAATTCAGAGAAAAACAGATGACGTGACATTTCATTATAGCCACTTAAACTGCGCGCAGGAATCATCTCAAGTACTCGCGAGCCCAAAGCAGAGGTCAGATGAGACTGTTTGCGCTCGGGCCATAAACAAACAGAAGTTGAGCAGCAGCACAGACAGATACACATCTGAAGAGCTCCAAACAGACAAAGACGCTTAATATCAGTATTTAAGGGAGTAACAGGCTGCCATTTTGAGCTGTGAGGTCTTTGAGGTCACTTTACGAGGCTGAAGCTCTCGCAGGGCCCGTCGAGACTTGCAGCGCAGTAGGTCTCGACCGTTTCCATAAAGAACCAGAGGCAGAATGCTCCAACATTAATAGCAGGTTGCCCAGCTGTGCCGTCTCTAACTAATCCTGCACGGCTGTAATTAAAGAACACATCAAATGCGCATTAAAATCCCAGCGGCCCCAGTCACAGGGGACACCCGTTAAGACTCGGAGCTTCCAATTCCGCCCCATTCCACAAGCCGAGAAAGATTCATGGAGCACCTCTGATAACTTTCCAACCCTTTAATTTTTCCGTTTTGCAAATTTGCGAAAAGCGATGTCACATTTACGGTGACGAATTGCGCATGTGGCTCCTTCATCTGGAGCAGATGGAAAAAAGGTAATCTTGCCTCGACGGATGGTCTTGGTAGACTAAACGATACGCAAAGACGTATTTGAGATGCTGGAGAAAAATGCAAAGTGCTTTACTCAAAACTAGCAGAAAAAAAAAGTGCTGCCACATCTATAAAAAAAAAAGAAGAAGAAAAGAGAAGGAAATCCAGATAAACATTAACAGCACAGAAAGATCCACACAAAACTTCTAGTTTCCTTCCCCACATCAAACACCTGAAGTTCTAGATGGAGGAACATGCCTAGGTCGCTTTCTACCCCAAAATCAAATAACATTTTTTTTTTGCCTGAAAAACACTATTTTAGGACCATGATGTAAAAATTATGGAAATTAAGCACATTTTCCTACTCAAATTAGTTACCTCATTCCTGCAACGCTTCTGGATCTTTCCCTTTCTCTTTCTTCTTTACCAGCAATAGTCATTTTCAATACTACATTATAGTATTCATTTGATATGTATCAATTCTGAAATATCTAAAATGGTTCAGATACTAATTTTGCAGTATCGATACGCCGTTACCAGCTGCGTGTTCTCCCTCCCTCTTCTCTCTGACGCCGAATTGACACACACCCGCCTCGTTCGCTCCGGCTGAACAGTGCTTGTATTGCGCATAATTTTAGTCATTCCCGTTTTTGCACTCACACCAAACGCGTTTGCCCCGCTGATCTATATAAGTGGAGCAAATAAAGCTGCTTCTCAAACTGCTCACGAGTACCAAATTGACTTATTTTTAGTGGCTTACTGCGCATAAACGGTCAAATACACACAAAATGATGCCCGTCTTGCCAAGTAGTCAGATAAATACAGTCAGTTTTGGAACGTTAATAGCTGAGAGAAATCTGTGTTTAAATTTTTTTTTTTTTACAAAAAATCAATAAATACCATAACAACAAAAACTTCAATAAGAATACAGTAACAAATGCATTGCTCATTGTTTGTTACAATGCAACTGCAACTAACTGTGCATACCCCTCCCTTTCGGAGAAGCTACGGTGGCCGTCTTGCTCACACAAGACAAAGATGTCGTCGTCTGAGAAAGCAGAGAGTGGTGAAACAATGACTTTTCTTCTTACTTCTATCAAAAATCGGTCTCTGCTTGTAACTTGTAACCCGACTACTACCAATACGACGTGCGTGTTCAACATAGAGATTATGCAAGCTGCCTCTAAACACACGAACGATTTAGAGGAACAACTACATGGTGACTAAACACGCTCTGTAGAGTGCATGTCCCTTTACGGTGGGTAGTCGTGGCTTAATGGTGAGGGAGTTGGGCCTGTAACCTGAAGGTTGCTGGTTCGATTCCCACGCCGGCAGGAATTGAAGGTGGGGATTGTGAATAAACACACTCTCTCCACCTGCGATACCAAGACTAAAGTGCCCTTGAGCAAGACACCTAACCCCTAATTTCTCCCCTTGTAAGTCGCTTTGGATAAAAGCGTCAGCCAAATGTGAAATGTAAATGTACGGCCGCTGTAGAATCATGCCGGTGCAAAATGGCAACTTGACATGGTGGGGGGGGGTCCACAGTGTATGAGATAGAAACAGCTCATTCTATGGTAATAAAAACATAATGGTTCGTTATGCAAGGTCTTTATGCACCACTGAAGACAGTTAGGTATATTATCTTGCATTTCTCTCAATAGATCCTTATTTTTACATATTGTACCTCTAATGGAATAACTAATGGGATCTTATTGTAAAGCGTTACCTGTACTGAAATGGAATTAAAAAAAACTGCATTAAATGTAATAAGAATCAAGGAGAATAATAGCAATTTCTCTCAAAATTAAGACATCCAGAAACATTACAGTATTGAGAAATGGATCGAATCGAATTAAATGTCATGAAAACAATGCAAAAATTGTTATGGTACTGAAAAAGGATGAACTTTCTTGATGCGAAATAAAGAATATTTTTTGTGAAATACGGCAGGCGTGTTCTCTGCAAATGGCCAGTCTTTTTTTAAAGTAATTCTAAGCTACTCAGTCTGCTCACAAAAAGAAAAGGGGAAGATAAGGCCATAACAGTATATGATGACGGCCTTCATCCATGAGAGAGATGATGACTCATCTCTCCGAGGTCAGAGGTCACCCTTTCAAAAAGTCAGCGTCCAAACTCCAAAGCTTCATTTCCTATGAGTCACCCCATCACGGCTTTGATAAAAAAGCTGATCTAGAACGGCCATCCCTGGTCGGCAGAGATAGGCTATGTTCCCATTTGAACAGATTCCACTATTGTCCAGCTCTCTCAGTAATACCTGGTCAGGTATCGCCGAAATCCTTTGAAGGATCAAAGCAGCCTTGGAGTTCTGATGGTGAAAAGAATGCAGCCCTTTTCTGCTTCGCTCCAACCTATAATTTTCAGTAGCATGAAAATTGCAGCTCTGACAGTTCAATGAAGAGGCTGAATTTCGAACAATATGCATTATAAACCTTGAGCTGAAGGAAATATAGGACACTAATAATTATGCAAAGGGTACTCTGCTCTATCTTGGTCATGTGATCACTGTGGTTTCGCCCTGTAATTACATAAACTACACACACAAATAAACACATCCAGGTGTTTTGCACGTTATGCCCCGCAAACTTCATCCCATCTTACCTCATAGGACCAGACGCACTGCACCCCGGCGAAGCGGCGCACGCAGCGGCCCACCTCCACGTCCTCATGGGTGGTGTACATCTCCTGCAGGCACTGGCGGATGTGGGGCACCATCCTGCGTAGCACCTCGCGGCTCATAATGACGCCAGGGCCGCCCATGCAGAAGTTCTCCCCCGGTTCCAAGGCCAGCTTGCCCAGTTCGTCGCGGGCGCCCATGCCCGTCTGGCCAAGAAAGATGGCCTCGCTGCTGTTGAGACTCCTCAGAAAGCTCTCCAGCTTCTCGCTTTTGATGTAAACGTCGTCGTCAGCTCGCATGAACCACTCGAACTGGTCCAGGTAGTGGTCATGCATGTACTTGAGCATCATGAAGGACTTCTTCTGTGGAGGGTACGAGTCGTCCACGTTCTGCAGAGCCACAATGGGAATTGGGATCGCCGTGTCAGAACCCTCGCTGGAGAAAAACTCCACTTTGCCCGGAATAGTCTTGGCCCAAGTCCTACACGACACAAAAAAAGGAGAAATATGTGTGTGAGCATCATAACACAAACAAAAAAACTTCACTAACGGTTCACAATTAGTGATCAATTGACCAATAAATTGGCCTGGGGGAGGGCGCCATATAACCAAAACCTCAAAGTATAATCACAAAACAAAAATTTGGGCTGCAAACGTAACCCCAACATGTTTTACATAGGTGCCAAACAAAAGAGTTATGTCTATTTTTCTAAAATCTCAAACCGAAAGGCACATCAATGTACTATTACTGAAAAAAAAGAACAATAATAATAATAATAATAATAATAATAACAACAATGTTATCCATCCCATCAAAACCAAAATCTGCTTGTTTTTTTATATTTAAGTGAATTGAGTAAATATTGTGCTTATTTAGCTATTCTCACATCATCATTAAATTAAATATTAGGAACGTGATCAGCTAAGGACAAAAAAAAAAAAAAAAATTATAAAATTTCTCTATTCAATATGGCTAAACAAACAAAATGATAATTACAAATAGTATTATTCTTAAATTACAAATAAAACAAATCTCACCAATAATATTAATGTACCTTAAAATAAAAAGCGTTTATTATTCCATTTCTTGGCTTTCAAATATTTAACTAGAGCTTTTATTTTTGGGAGAAAACAAATGGTTTGCAGAGAGAAGCACTTACTCCGAAGTAAAAAAAATAGATATTTTGATATGCATCAAAATGTATGGTTCAAATACTTCTTTTCTGCAGTATCGAAACACCGTTACCAGCTGCGCGTTCTCACTCTCGTCTCTCCAACACTGAAATGACAGACACCCGTCTTCTGTCACTCACTCGCCTCATTCGCACCAGTTGAATAGTGCTTGTCTTGAGCGTAATTTTACTCATTCCGGCAGGTTTTGCACTCACACCAAAAGAATTTGCACAGCTGATCTATAAGAGGAGCAAATAAAAGCTGCTTCTCAAACCGCTCTGAGTACCAAATTGACTTCTTTTTTGTGGCTTATTGTGCTTAAACTGTCAAACGCATACAAAATCATGTAAAAAGGCCCGTATTGTTGAGTATTCAGATAAATACAGTCAGTTTTGAAACGTAAATAGCTGAAAGAAAACATGTTGTGTAACAGTACATTGGATCTGTGCATAAACTCTTAAAGTGACAGCAACCTAATAAAACTACCTGCCCTGACCAAACAATTTTAATTTCTGTATTATTTCTAACTTTTATTTTGTCTTTTTACTCTATTTTTATTTATTTGTGCAATCGTTTGTTTATTTGCTCTTATTTTACAACTTACTGTTTACTTGTCTTTTTGCAAATGCAGTTCAAAGACTCAAATAAGGGTGCGTTCACACTTGTCATGTTTGGTTCGATTAAAACGAACCCTGGTGCGATTGCTCGGTTCGTTTGAACATTTGTGAACGCTGCCATCCGAACCCTGGTGCGCACCAAACAAGTGGACCGAGACCGCTAAAAAGATGGGTCTCGGTCCGCTTCCAAACGAACTCTGGTGCGGTTCGATTGATATATGAACGCAACACGGACCAAAGACATGTAAACGAACCAAAAACAGGACGTGATGTCACAAGATACGACGCTACAAGTCACTGATTTGACGACGCGGAAAGATCGGTGTATCCAAAATGAGTCGAGGGCAAACGTGGAGCAACGAGGAGGTGAAGTTTCTGTTTCTGCACACAACGGAGGAAATCCTGCTGCCGTTTTGAATGTTTTGAACATTTTATGAGCTCTTCGTGATTCTCAGCTGGTAAAAATAAAGCATGTGTACACGCATAAAATGATGGTGTTTAATCCAGCGCTCAGCATTGTTTTGAATGTTCGGTAAGCGAGCTCCGTCGTGAAATATACGTCATAAAAGCCGACCAATCAGGTCGTGACCATATCCCTATGCCTTTGGTTCGGTAACTTTAGGTTCGCCGTTAAAAATGCCAGTGTGAACGCTAAGCGGACCAGGACTAGATGTTTTGTTTTTGTTTTTTGGTCCGGACCAAATGAACCGAGCTACAAGTGTGAACGCACCTTAAAGCTCCCTGTGCTTTATGTATGCTATTACATGAAAAGGAGTAATTATCAAAAAAATATGAGATAATCAAAAATGATCTGTATGGCTGTATTGTATCAAATGATATCGAATATCGATATTTTTCAAGCTATCGTATTAAAGTAGGAAATTCCAGCATCACAACAACACTACATGAGCTGCTCGCTTCACTTGGGTCATATTAGGTAGGAAAATACCTGGTCTTTTTCCCCAGGTTGGAAAATCACATTTCTGATTACGTTCGGTAGATATCGGCATTGAGACAAATTGGTTGAGCCGTACTATTCAGAATATACTGACATGAACAACTGAAGACTTGAGTAAACGTACTGCCTCAAGTTATTATCAGGATGATGAAAAGATTAAGCAAGAAGAAGCGTTAGGATGATTCAGATCACGGTTTCAAAACAAAAAGTCCCAATCTGATTAACTATAAACGTATGAAAAGAAAACGGATCAACTAAAAGCAGCGCTCAACACAAGGATGAGACGCCAAAAGCTTCATTCTGCCGTGTAGGAGGACGCTTACAGCAACTTTATCAGAGCTTCAGAGATACACAGAATTTAACACGGCAACATTCCCGTCCAGACACTCGAGCACGAGTCTCTAAAATACACTCGTGTCCCACATGTCAGCACGTGGAAAGGCTGCACTGTTATTCTTCAGATAATATCCCCTCTTCTTGCCAACATCTAATTTTACCAAAACCCTGCTTCCTGTTCACTGCAACTAAAGGGGGAACCAAAGATACCAGTGTTAACCTTTTGCACACTTCTGCAGTGAAGACATGGTGTCACTCTGACATTCACCGCTAAAAGCCAGAGAAATAGCTTTGACAGACAACAACCAGCATGAAATAAGCTCTCGGCAATCTCGCTCGCTCATGCAAATCAAATAATGCAATGAAATAAATGAGATTGCAAACCAGGGGAAATAATACGAATTAGGGACACAATGCTTTGAATGTTCAAATGGCTCCTGTGCCGAACTAGAAGCACTTAATAGTAGGAATCATCCATTGTAAATACTTCTGTGATGCTCTGGCTTTTCCACAAAGGCAAAAAAAAAAAAAAAAAAAAACTCTCTGGCAAAGAAATACTGCTGATTGAACGTATGACAAATGTTTGCTTCAACACAACTCTGTCCTCTCCATCTTCACACAAATTACCATGGTAACCACCACAGTCTCAGCCAAAGTAACGTACAAATACTATTCCTAAACTAATATGTGGTATTAGGAAAAAGCGGCATTTAATAAAAGAGAGGAAGACATGTACGACCGCATTTAATTAACCTCAAAAGAGGAAATTAAACTCCCCATTTACCATAGTAACGACAGTCTCCACCAAAACACCATAGAATTATTTTACTATAGTGTAACAGTGGAAAAATGGCACATGTCATCAAATACAAGAGAACAAATTTGAAGGCTTTATTAACATTGTTTGAATAAGATCCAGTATTATTATGACTATACGCAAGTAAAACTACAGAATCAGGGCGATTCTTTGTACATGAATGTGTTTATTATAATGTTGATTAGACAGATGAAATAACATCCTTACCACGGTAAAGCTCGTTCCCACCAAAATACCACATTACTATTTAGCTAACAATGACACTTACAGGTAATTCAATGCTTTTGCGTAACGGTGACGTAAAATAAGTCCATTTAATTCTTTGAAAAATATATTTATTACGACTTTACACTTCTGAAGAGACCACACCAAGGAGATTTGTCGCGTTAAATTACCCCAACATCTGAAAAAACCCTGACCTCTCTCTATCCGTACCGTGATTTACTCTGGTAACGAGTCACAATAGTCGCTACAACAACAATCAATGAGTCGCTGTATTTGGGCGGGAACTACGGTTACCATGGCGATTCTTTGTAAGCGGACGCGGTGAATTACCTGTGCGCGGCCACGGCGCGGTTGTTCAGGTACTTCTGCGCGGTCATGACGCCCACGAACAGGAAACTGTTGGACTGGGGCACCGCGGGCTTCTCCGTGCTGGGCATCGGCACCCCTCCGTACTCCTTCCTCATCATCATCATCCCCCCTCCACCTCCGCAGCCGCCCGTGCCACCGTTCGCCCGGCGCTTGTGACCCGCTTTCTTCAGCTCAGTGGCCCGGGGCAGGATGAGCCTGGACGCCAGTGTGAACCCCACCACCAGACCCAGCAACACACTGAACCACGACCTGCGACTTCTGCCTGCCATTTCAGCTTAAACTCAAACCAGTCAGGGCTTTTATTTCTCTGTGCCTTCGTTTCTTTTTAAACGCCACCCGCTGCTGCAGTCCCGTCCAGAACACTGGGTTTGGGTCCGAGCATGATCGCCGCTGATCACCGTTCACTGCCGCTGTGTACGTTGCAGCGCTCCAGTCCCCGTATATCAGCAGCCACTGCCATCTAATCACCAGCTATCCGCTCCACGCGAGCCATGGTCGGATTCGTAAAGGTATCTCCGTCGTTTCGAGTGTGAATCGGTGAGAAGTCAGGGGAATGTAACGGTCGGCTGTCTGAAGAAGAGCGGCTGCATCCTCGTTCTCGAGACTATCTCGCCATTGTGAGTGAGCGCGAGTGCTTGAAACGCGTCTGCGGCGACGCGGCTTAACCGTCAAGGGTTTTTGACACGCTGGAGGCGCCGTAGCTCGTTCCTGATTGGCTGAGGACCGTTAGCTGATGACGTTTAATGCATGGGAAAAGCGTTGCGCCTTTTTTCGCGTGTATTCTTTGAAAGGTTAAACATGAAACTTTGCGGTTTGTAATGGATGCACACGTTTTACCGTGGGATTTTATTTCATAATGTATTCATTAAATGTCAATCGTTCTAACCGGAAGGCAGTTTTTCCGTTACGTCAAATAGATTTAAGTTAAAAAAAATAAATAAATAAAACGCATATTTACAAATCTTCTGAAGAGAGCAAAATCAATAAAATAAATTTTCCTTTCAAAACAACAGGCTACAAAACTAGCGAGAATGATTTAGGATTATGATGTTCATCATCATCTGTGCAGTCCATGTTCTGTATATTTCTCGCATACAAAAATAATGTGACATATTTATTGTTGATATCGACAAATTTAACATTCACCTCGTGAGGAATCAGTGAAAAAATAAAAATGTTTAATAAAAAAATATACTTAAAATATTTTCACACCGTAATACCATATGGATACTGCGACGTTTTGTCAGTTTCAGCTCATTTTATATTTTAAATTCAATATATTACTTAAATATTTATATTTCTTAATTAGTAGTCAAATTTAATATGATTTCCCATGAGAATTAAGCTTCTTCGTATATTTGAAAAATTCTCTAGTTTGTAAAAGGGTTCCACGTGCTAATCTCGCCACCTAGTGGACAAAGTGTGATATCGCGAGATTACAAGTTGTAGTTCATTCCTCTTCTGCTGTGTATTTTCCTATAGCAACGTATATGGATAAAATAAACTAAACATAAAGGTAAATTTGAATCTCATCACGTTGAATGGATGTTATTTTTTTAAATAAAATATATTTTGACTTTCCTGTGTCCAAAAAATAACTTTCCACGCTGTTAAAAAGTGTAAATTGTTACAGCGATGGTCCTGAAACAGGACAAAACTGTGAAATTTGTTGTTCTGACAAACAAGACATAGGCAAACATTGAGTAAAGTATGCATTTTAATTCCGAAAAACCCAAAATAACTCATTTCTAAACAAATGCTTCTGAAAACACCAAAGGCCTCACACCACGCTGGCTGCCATTTTACATCACGAACGACTGCATTGATGGATCCGTCATGAAACAGCAACTGCTACTTTTACAACAGAACACAAACACTTCAAATGATATAAATGTAGCACTTTGCATTTTTATTTACTCTCTCTAGATGTTCATTTAGCACAGCCGTAATAAGTGCAAAAGCTAAAAACAAGAACACGTTTCATTACTGAACATCATCAGCCTGCCCCAGGAGTATTACTACCTTTGATGAGGAGGCGTCATTAGAAGCTGTCAATCACACAAAGAGGCAATAGTTTCTTAATCATAAAGTGCAAAAAGATTTAAAAACACTTTCCTTTAGACAAGTTAAAAAAAAAGAAGAGTCCGTCTTTATCGACTCACCCCGATGTCATTCTGACTACAAATGATGTTATTGTGAGACAATCATCGTGCAGCTCAAAAGAGAACAAATGAACCTTAGAAGAACTATAAAAGCCCATTCAACCAGTGCACCAGATTCAAAATCATCTGAGTTCATAAGATAGAACTGATCGATTGAAAAAGTAACAGCAAACAGGATTGGAATGACATGAGGGCGAGCAACAATCTAGAAGCCAATGAAGAAAAAAAAAAAAAATGAAAGTGTTCATGAAGATCCTTAATAACCATATCTTCTATTACCCTATGATGAGTGCTGACAGCCTTATTCAGTTAATATTCATGTGTTCCTATGGGGGAGTGGCAAAGGGTCAGAGGTTAGTCTGACGACCTTTACCCTCATCCACCAGCGGACGGTCCTCTCCTGCCGGGTCTAAAGGAGCACGTTCCTCCTCCATCTCCAGACAAAGGACTGTACCCTACAGCACAACAGACAGAAAATTAAGTAAACGACAACAAAAAAAAGTCCCAAAAATATTTTTAAACAACAATGTAATAATGTCTAATGTCACCAGGGTGAGTAAATGATGACGATTTTCATTTTAGGGTGAACTATCCCTTTAATGTCTGAATATCACTGCAATATTGATTAACAACCTGGATCCTTTTCCCCAGTGAAATCTTGGGCTATTCTGAAAATGGGTTAATTTTCTGGGTTAGTGCACTTAAGAACATTCTGTATGCACTTTCTGAAAGTATGTTAAATAATCTGATTAAACGTTGTTGGTGTCAAGGGCTTTTCACACTGTGCTTAATCCCGGGTTATCCTCACTCGCTTTTAGAGCCCAGTAAAGGAGCGTTTGAGGTTAACGCCACTCTTTACCCGGGGTTATGAACCCGTTCTGGAGAAGGGTTAGAATCGCTTTTGCGGTGCCAAATTTGTACAGTGTGAAACAATGCAGTGTTAGAATGTTGCAACTTGATGCTTGGCAACCGACAACCAATCACGTGACTTATATTCACACGCTTTGGGCAGTCATGGAAACGCCGCACGTCGTTTCTGCGTGTGATAGGAAAAACATCAAACGGCGATGGAAACAAACGGCGACAACTGAAGTGAAGAAGAGACCTTTCTTACCTTTATAGTTCGAAAAGTTCACTAAAAAAAACCCTTGACATTACAGTCAGCAAAATTAAATCATATGAGGACGCGCAATGCAGTGACACTGGCACCACAAATAAGGGCTTTACGGGGTTTAGGAATGTTTAGGAACTCTCAACCCCGTATAGTATAATATTCGATTACCAGGGGTTTAGAATGACCCAGGGTTAACTATTTCAGGTGTGAAAAAAAAAATACACATAATACATATATATATATACACATATATAAATACACATAAATATATATATATATATACACACATATATATATATATACATATATATATATATATATATATATATATACACATATATAAATACACATATATATACACACACACACAAATGTGATCAGTTGATTGGTCAATTTGAGGGAATAAACTATACTTATAATAATTAATAATAATAATAATGTAATAATAATATTAATAGTAATTTACAAGGTACAACAAAAATAAAATGAAAAATTAAGCACATTTACTTAATTTTTTTTAATTTTGCAGTATATATTTTGAGTAGTTAAAGAAATAAAGACAAAAACATGTTTAAATAGACACTATTCTTTTAAATCATGAGAGAAAATGTAAAATCGTGGACTTGCTGCATACCACTGTTACGAAGGGGCTTTTTGTCCGTCTTTGGTCTCAGTGAGCCGGAGGAAGTGGCTTCTTCAGTATTCTGCTGGAAACAAGAAACAATATGTAAATGCACCACCCGACATCTGAGGCCTGGAGAGATCTGTCTCAGAAGTCTTACTTGTGCAACTTTTGCATTTCCTTTGTAACTCTTTCCTTCCTTCATACTTTCCCACATCTCGATTTTCTGTCTTCTCTTTTCCTCCTCCAGCTAAAGAGAACAAATACACCAGCATGAATACTGCAAACCAAACGCCGGCCCCGTCTCATCAGGTCACCACACGAGACTCACCCTCTGCTGCTTCTCCCGGAATTCTGCAGCTCTGGCGTCCTGCTCCTCTTGCATTCTGCGGCGCGCCGCCTCCAGAGCCTCCTGACGCTGCACCACAGATGCAGGGTCTGCAGACGAGACGCACACCTCTTAATATCTCAAATACTTTCAAGGCATTTCAGTTTACACACAGCGTCGGTTCTGACCTTGGCTCGCCGCCGAGACAGACGAGCTCTGATTGTCTGTGGATCTGTTCTTGCGGAGATGCTGGATGAGCAGAAATCCTCCCACACACAGGAACACCAGATACCAGCCATAGTCAGACAGGAGCAAAGTAACTGTTGAAAAAAAAAAGAAAAAAACAGCGTTTCACATTCCAGACGCTGCAAAGTCTATAAATACTTGTTAACCCACAAATGAAAATGTCCCTCATGTTGTTCCAAACCTGCATGAATTTCTTTCTTCTGTGGAACAAAATATATTTTCAAGAATATGGCTAACCAGATAGTCGACGCTACTGTCAACTGTCTGGTTACCAACATTCTTCAAAGTATCTCCTTTTGTGTCCAGCAGAAGAAAGGTTTAGTGCGTTTCATTTTTGGGTGAACTATCCCTTTAAATAATCTGCAAATAAACTGATCATTTGATTGTTGTTAATAGTATATATACAACTGTGATTTATAACACATTATATTTCATGTTGAAACGTTCAACTACTTAAAAACGTCATGACGCTTTAATATAATCTTATTTTCAGGGATGTCCAAAATTACAAATGTTCAAAATCATCTATTATATTTCTTAAAAAAACAAAGAAAAATAATAAAAGACATTATTAATAATAGTCGTCATCATCTACTTAATTTTCATATCTGTTCATTTTATAGGTAACAACTTTTGTAAATAACATTAAGAATTATAAAACATTCAGACGGTTTGAAACGTCATGAAACAAATTATTATTTTTTTTACAACACATTCACTTTGCTAAAAATCCTATAAAATATATATTTTTTAATATAACAATACTAATATATATATATATATATATATATACAGTAAAATAGACATGTTAATATTTATATTTATCAATTAATAATTGATAAATATAATCTATTATACTGTATATATATATATTATTTCTATATGTTTTTCTTTAAAATTACAAGTATAAATGTGGTTTATTTTTTCATAACTTATCTTTTTACATGGCTTTATTTAAATTTATATTAAGAACTAAAAAAAAATCATCGCATAAGATAAAATATCATATCGCTAAAGTAAATCTTTCACAAAAAGATGAATGTTGTTTTCTTTATCTGCTCAGCATTATAGGCTTGCTAACTTGATGGCTTATTAAACTATTAAAGTGTAACTAATGTATTTTACTGACTGCGTTGTGGGTGTTCAAGTCATTTCCTGAGAAGATCCGTCAAATCAGTCTTTCTTTCAGAGTCCTTTTACAACCCACTGTCACGGTTTAGACATCAATCAAACGAATTACACATTATTACACTTATAATAAATAAAGGCCGGAACTGAAGCTCATGTTTACATACCAGATGGCAGCAGAAAACTCAGATCCTGGTTCTGAGGAGGAACTTCATTTCGGACTCGCGCACCACCTTCTGCCTCCATGTTAAAACGCTATGAAGACGATTTATGATGCTGTTATGAAAATATTTAATAATTGCACATGTTTATTCCGTTAAGTTCCACTCGAGCTTCCCTGCTTCACACACAACACACTGACTCACTTCCGCAGCCACAACACAGCCAATCAGCTTTAAGATGACGTGGCTCTTACGGGAGCCCAACTGAGACATATCAGGTGAAAAGCAAAATAAAAAATAAAAAAAACTCTTCCTTTTCGATTATGGAATTGCTTATTTGACTCATCCGATATCTGCAAACTTAACCCCAACATTACAAAGCAATTATGTCTATTTTTCTAAAATCTCAACCCGAAACGCACGTCAAGGTTCTATAATTGAACACAAATTAAGATATTTTTTGATGAAATCCGATGGCTCAGTGAGTCTCTATTGCCAGCAAGGCAATGAACACTTTCAGATGTACTAAAACATATTTCAAACAGTGAGTACAGTGGTTCAACTTTAATGTTATAAAGCGACGAGAATACTTTTTGCGAACCAAAAAAAAGAAGATTAGAAAATAACGACTTTTCAACAATATCTGGTGATGGTTGATTTCAAAACACTGCTTCGAAGCTTTACGAATCTTTTGATTCGAATCAGTGGTTCGGTTCACATATCAAACTGCCAAAGTCACCTGGGGCCGGTTGCACCAGCTGGACAAAAAAAGTTGGGTGTAAGCTCTACTCTGGACTTAGTTACGTCCAGCTTTCAGGTGAATATTTACACCTGTTGCACTAGTGAAAACTACGACTAGGCGTAACTACGCTCAGCGTAGACGATGCGCGTACACGCTGATTTGTTTGTAAGTCGAGACGCCGTTCGTGTTACTATGGTTACAAATGTGAATTTATTGACTCCAACGAATAGATAAAAAATTACTGTTGAGCCGAAAAAAGAAAAATTATTGAGCAATTCAGTAAGTATATGTATATTTTGGTACACAAGCGAAACAATTCAGTAACGAATAAAACAAAGATTTTTTATCTGGAAAAAGATCACAGCTGTTTACATGAAGAACAAATTTAGGGAGCTAGAAGTTGTAGGCTAGACCTGTTTACAGAGTAGCCTACACAAATTTTTGGAGCAAGTTATACTTTAATAACGCTTTCAAATTTAGCAGATGATCCCGACCCGCAGTACCGAGGACAGCTCTGAAAAACACGACAGCCCGGTGATAATGGAGTATACCAGACGCGCCATTATCTCAACGCTTTTATTTGCATTTATTTTCATCATGGAAACAAGTCAAGACTTCTGACTTTACACCTACCTTTGACCAGGCGTTAGATTTAGTCTCAGACGTGCGCTACGCCCAGATGGTGCAACGGGTATTAATTCTACGGAGGACTTAAAACGCATTTTACATTAAGCTTAGTCTTACGACCGGGTGTATGTCCAGCTGGTGTAACCGGCCCCTGAATTATTGAAATTTTAAAACACTTATGACGTAACGAAGCCTCGTTTACCGATATCACGTGACATTGGCGCTCCGAACCAGATTCGAAACGAAAGGTTCGTAAAGCTTCGAAGCAGTGTTTTGAAATCGGCCATCACTAGATATTGTTGAAAAGTCTTCTTTTTTTTTTTTTTGGCGCACAAAAAGTATTCTCGTCGCTTTATAATATTAAGGTCGAACCACTGAACTCACATGAACTGTTTTAAATATGTTTTAGTATCTTCTGGGCATCTGAAAGTGTTCATTATCTTGATGTCAATAGAGACTCACTGAACCATCGGATTTCATCAAAAATATCTTCATTTGTGTTCTGAAGATGAACGAAGGTCTAACGGGTGTAGAACGACATGAGGGTGAGGAATTAATGACACAATTTTCATTTGGGGGTGACAAACAACGGTTAATGTTTATATCAACATTTACTAATACATTATTAAAATCAAATTTTATATTTGTTAATATTAGTCAATGCACTGTGAACATGAATAAACTGAATTTTTCAATGAAGATTTTCTTATTAATGTTAAATTAATAATAATTGATAAATGAGTAAGTACTGGACCAAATGTATTGCTCATGGTTAGTTCATACATTAATGCAAGCAAATGAGACCTTAATGTAAAGTGTTACCCATTTAACTGTATAGCAAACTTAATAGAAACTACATTTTTCCAAGTAATATTTTAGACACAATACTTTTTCACTACATAATTTGGGTATTTGTACAAGAAACTATAGACATGCCCTTTAAATTGTAGGCTGGGGTCCCTCACATGAGGATGATCATTTCTGGAGAATCGTGGCAAGAAACCCTGTGTCTAAATTATATTGACGATTTTTCTGAGCATTTACAAAATGTGTGGCCAATAATTGTGCCATGCATTTAGAGCTTAAGTTAGAAAAGTTTAACATAATGAACAGACTAAAAAAAATAAATTTGTACGAATCAATATTTTTAATTTCTAGTCTTTGAGGAGGATTCACAAAATAGAACAGTAAATAAACAGGAAATTCTTGACCAGATATACATAAAGAAACACTTTCACATCACTGTTCATTAAAAAAACAAATGTTTAATGTACTTAAATTTACAAAAAAAAAACACCTTATCAAAACAAGCTGTCAAACACAGCATCAAATCAAAGCATTAATGACTGAACGAACAGAACTATGATCCATTAACATGCATATCCTCCTGCATGACATCATCATCTCCGTTTTCTTCCTCTTCTCTCATGTTCTGCATGTCCTCAAACATGGGGACTGATTCCTGCATCTCTTCCTGGATCTCCTCCTCCTCCTCCTCTTCCTCCACCATGTTAGTAGCTCCTGAAAAAGGGAACATTGAAAAGCTGGATCATTTTCAGTCCTTAAAAAGCAGAGAGCATGTGCCACTACTCATTTAAATGTCCGATTGCACACAACGCAGCCTCAGTGACCGAAACATTCTTCCAAGAAGCTGTAAAAGCACCCAGGTTACAAACTTCACCCAAAAGGAGCTACACACAGACTTCCCTCTCGTTCACCGATGAACGAAAGCGTTTTCACATTCATTTGTGATTATCGAGTAATGAGTTTAAATATGTGCATTACAAAACAATACCTGATCTCAGCTCTCGTCCTGGGATCTGTCCTGACTGGAGAAGCCCCTTCAACCGCTCGACTTCAGCCAGCGACGTCGCATTAGCAATCGCATTCTACATGCAAACATTTATAAAGTGAAGCATTACATCAGGACACCATACCTATACGAATGCATTAAACTGATATCCGAGGGATATTTATAAATATTTTTTATTTAGCAAAATCACATTAACTAGCGTAATTTCCGGACTATTGAGCGCACCTGAATATAAGCCGCACCCACTGAATTAAAAAAAAAATATTATTTTGAACATAAATAAGCCGCACACGTCTATAAGCCGCAGGTGTCTACAGGTACATTGAAACAAATTAACCTCTAAAATCCTCAAACTTTTGTTTTGGCTTTCAGTCGGATCTGCGCAGTTGAAACATCTCAACGCCGCGAATGTTCGTTCACATTCTGTGACGTGCTCAGTTTTTTGGCGGCATGTTTACTGTTTAGATTAAATCGATCGCGCTCAAACTTCCCATCATTCTGATTACGGTAGTCATTTTGTCACGCTCATCATGACGAAGACACGGAGAAATGCATATGATGCTGCTCTCAAGTTGATCTGGCTGTTGGAAAAGGAAATAGAGCTTAATGAGTCGATGAGAAGACGTTGGAAACAGCAGCGTGAGGAATTGACTCGCCGCAAAAAGACAACTAAGGGGCCGTTCGCATATCGCGTCTTTTGCGCGCGCTTGCCGCGCACCTACATAGGAAATAATGAATAGACGCGCATTTCTCCGTGTCTTTGTCATGATGAGGGTGACAAAATGACTACCGTAATCAGAATGATGGGAAGTTTGAGCGCGCTCGATTTAATCTAAACAGTACATGTGCCGCCCAAAAACTGAGCACATCACAATGTTTTTTGAATGAAAAAAATTTGAAAGTGGGAAAAATCCATATATTAGCCGCCGCGTCTTTGTTTAAGCAGCAATGTTCAAAGCGTGGGAAAAAAGATGCGGCTTATAGTCCGGAAAATACGGTAATCAAAAACGGCAGTAAACGCGTATCCGACAGCTGCGTGTACAGGCAGTGCCCCGTGCCACATTAAGATGGGTTCTTCCGTACCTTTATGGCTTCAACATCTGCAGCAGACGGTCCCATTTTCTTCTCAGTCTGAAGTCCCGCTCCTGGAGTAAACCTGAGAGCGAGAGAGTAAATTTGGGGTTCAGACTATGCGAACATGTTGAAGATTGCCTCTGCAGCCTCTCAAGCGCTGTTCCCACAATCGAGAGTGTAGTATCTTGAGTATCTTATCAATATGAATAAACTGATACGAGACAGAAAAGCCTTGAGCTAGCTCCCCTGAGAAACACTGCTGAAGTTTAACATGGAAATTTAGCTTTTAACCGCCAATTCAGGGTCAATTTTCATTCTCCGAGATGCCGAGTTCATAACTTCCACAGTCCGGTAATTCGGGAGAGCTGAGCTTGATCAAGGAGTTTCATCTTACGTTTTGGTTCGCTTGGCAATATCCTTTGCAAGCTGAGCACCTCGTTTGCCTTTGAACATTTTTTCAGCCTCCTGACGTTCCTGCGGTGATACAGCAGAAAGGTCAAGCGAACGTTCACAACAGACCATGACATGGACCACAGCCCCGTTCTTCACACTCAAACAAGCTCAATCGAGCCAATTTCGCACACGTGTTTAAAGAGGGGAATTGTCACAAAATAATGTCAGATGTACTAAGCGATGTATGAAGAACAGGGCCCAGGGTGGTAAGACACTGATAAAATGAACAAAATGTGTGAAAAGTCTTCCAGAAATAATCTGTCCAAAGGAAGCTGTGTGAATTTTATCAGTTGGTTCATTTTAAGAAAACATAAAACGCTACAAAAATCAAAACATTGACAAATACGCCACAATTTGTACAGAACAATTATTAGTAAACAGATCTCTAACAACAACTGCATTTCATTAGTAACGTTAAAGGTGTATTTGCATCACAGATAATATTTAACGTTAATATATCCCTCGCTAATACTCGTAGGGTTGGGTATCATTTGAATTTTAGCAATCCTGATTCTTATCGAAAAGTCAAACAATTAGATAATCATACATATTTTTTCTTTTTGCGAAACATTTTGTTGCAGCTGAATAACATGAACTAAAATCAGCGGCCTAAACTAGACCAACTAAAACGAGGCTATTTTGACTATTGTGTGCATTTCATTCAAGTGCAAAAAAGAAGTTTCAGTATTCTTCAAGCACACACACAGGAATCAATAAGCAGAGTCAAAATTTTAATTTTATAATAAATATCGGATTCGAGAATTGGAATGGTTTTTTTCGATTCCCAACTCTAAATACTGATCCATAATTATTTATTCTATAGATAATACATAAGCATTAGATAAAAATTCTGGTACTAAACATGAAATTGACAAATGCACTATAACATGAGCTGCACACACACACAAATCTTGTCGACTGACATTGTTTATTTAATTCGCAACATTAACGTTCAAATGTTTTGAAGTTTTTTAAATGTTTCTGAAAGAAGTCTCTTCTGCTCACCAAGGCTGCATTTATTTGATCAAAAACACATTTTGTATTTTTACAATGTTAAAATATGTTAAAATAGAATTTATTCCTGTGATCAAAGCTGAATTTTCAGCATCATCACTCCAGTCTTCAGTGTCACATGATCCTTCAGAAATCATTCTAATATGATGATATGATGCTCAAAAACTATTCCTTATTATCACCAATAATCTACAAACAGTTGTGCTGCTTCATATTTTTGTGGAAACAGTGGTTTGTATTTTAGGATTCTTCAATAATTAGAAAGTTGAACAGTATTTACTAGAACAGAAACAGAATTATTTTGTAAAATTAGAAATGCCTTTACTGTCACTTTTGATCAAATTAATGCATCCTTGCTGAATAAAATTTTAAAAGGTTATTCCACCCAAAAATGAAATTTCTGTCATCCATTACTCACCTTCATGTTGTTCCAAACCCGTAAACCCTCCGATCATCGTCGGAACACAAGTTAAAGATATTTTTTTTTTTTCCCCATAGAAAAGCAACAAATTCAAGGTCCAGAAAGGGACTAAAGACATTGTTAAAATATTCAAAGTGACAACAGTGGTTCAAACTTAATGTTATAAAGTGATGAGAATACTTTGTGTATAAACAAAAAAAAAAACGAGTTTATTCAGAAAAAGTATTCTCGACAATATTAAGGTTGAACCAAAGTAAAACTAGTCACTTTGACTATTTTAATGATGTCTTACTACCTTTCTGGACCTTGAATGACAGTTACATTCTATGGGGAATAATAAAAAAAAAAACAATAATAAATCTCTTAATTTGTGTTCTGAAGACAAACGAAGGTCTTACAGGTGTAGAACGACACAAGAGAGTAATTAACTTCATATTTTGAACATTAGTGCAAATAAAAAATGAAAACGCATTATGCCTTAATCATACCTTCAGCTTCACCTTCTGGAAGTCCAGAACACGGATCTGTGGGATTTTATTGATGACATATAACCTGTAATGTTTCTTGTTGGTAACTGGATTCCTGAGGAGACTACAGCAGAGAAAAACAGAATCAGCTCGAACGATCCGGAGTTAAATCATTAAAACATTAGTAAAAGAGCAGCTCCGTCGGCAGGTACCTGAGCAGGCTCAGCGATTTCACTGTCGCCAGAGGATCCAAATCCCCCTGTGGAGCACCATTAGAACAATTCAATGAAACAAAACTTCACAGATTAATTAAAGGCACATCTCCGGCTGAACTCACCAGCTCTTGAATGTTGTTGCTTGTGAGAATGAGCTCCTTCAGGTTTGGTAAAGCCTGCTCCATGTTCTCTCCAATACGGCTGCACATAAGCGAGACAGAAACACAGTTGTAGGCAACAAACTCATTTTCCCTACTTTGAGAGCACACGTCGTATAGAAACGGAGATATGAATTTGAATAAAAACTAGGTGTTCATTGTAAAACCATCATAGCTCTAAAGAACTGCCTCAGATTTGTCATTTTCACAAAAATATAGGAATAGTATTTGCTTTCATTATAAACATAATACAATTTGCAAGCAAAACATTGTACAGGTAATGTACTACAGATCAATATTTTTAACATACATAACCAGGGTTGGGGAGTAACGAAATACAAGTAACTTAGTTATGTTTTTAAAACTCAAAACGTGAGTAACTGTATTTCATTTCAGTTACATTTTAAATGGGTGGTAATCAGATTACAGTTACATCTGAAAAGTGTTTTAGATTACCAAAGTGATTACTTTGAGTTTTAATGTCATTTAAACAGCGATTGGTGATTCTCTGACTCTGACCGTCTGAAAAAGCAGAGTTAAGTTTCATGTTTTCCACTGTTTTGTGATAGTTGTTTGAGAGTCATTTTATAATTGTAAAAAAGGGCACTGCATCTTTTTCTCAAAAATGTTTTTCCCCCCTCACAATTGTGCCGACTTTTTCTCAGAATTGCGTGATTTAAACTCAGAATTGGGAGATATAAACTTGCAATACTGAATTTAGTATGCGAGTTTATATCTCATAATTCCGATTTTTCTCAATATTGTGAGTTTATCTCTCATATTTTTGACTTTTCTCAATATTGCGAGTTTATCATAATTTTGTCTTTTCTCAATATTGTGAGTTTATATCTCATAATTCTGAATTTTCTCAATATTGTGAGTTTATATCTCATAATTCTGAATTTTCTCAATATTGTGAGTTTATATCTCATATTTTTGACTTCTCAACATTGCGAGTTTATCATAATTTTGTCATTTCTCAATATTTTGAGTTTATATCTCATAATTCTGACTTCATAACTCGCAATTGCAACTTTATATCTCACAATTCTGAGGGAAAAAGTCAGAATTGTGAGATAAAAACTTGCAATGACCTTTTTTGTGTTTGTTCCACACTTATTAGTATTCTAAAGTATTTAGATTAAGTTACTAAACTTGAGTAATGTAACGAAACACGTTACAAATGACTTTTTAAAGCATGTATTTTGTAATCTGTAGTGAAACACATTTTAAAAGTAACCCACCCAGCCCTGTTAACATAACACAATTTGCAAGTAAAACAGTGCTGAGCAGCATGTTATTTCTCTCATTACACAGATGAATAATATATATATATATATCAGTCAGTTCTCTCACCAGATCCTGTTGTTGTTGATCAGGATAGTTTTGAGTCTCTTCAGCAGTGGAAACCCGTCCAGTTTTCTGACCTCATTATCGGACAGATCAATGGTGTCAAACTGATCGAGTGTTGCGCCCAGATTCTCCAACACGGGGATCTTATAGCCTACAAACACAAACACGGAGTTAATTTTAGATTAACACGCATAAATCAACGTGAATAAAGCCCTTAAATGAGCTTTTAATGAAGATGGTTGACTCACCGCGCAGGTCGAGCTCTCTATCCCGCACAGGGTTCGTGTACTGCGCCGCCTGCTCGATTAATTCTGCCGTAAGCTTCACCATCTCAGCCGCAGAGAGGAACAATTAAGCTAACAAATAAGTGCTTTCTCAAATTTTTAAGCACGTATTATATTTACACACGCTGCCGCCAAACGGAAGCGACTGCTTTGTTCTTCTCGAAACAAACTCCGCGATCGTAAGACGGCCACAGCGCCACCAACCGGCGTGGAGCTATTGCGTACACATAGAACAAATAGCCTTTTCAAATCATTTACACTTTCGTCATAATCATTTAATCGTACTTCTTTAAAGATTACAATCTCTGAATATGGTTATTTTGTATTAAAATGTTTAATTAACCCTTGTGCATTGTTCAAATTCACTACCCTTTCGTTATGTCCGTGGCTGTTTTTTAACTGCTTTAAAAATGTATCATATAAATATTTTTTTCAATTTTTTTTTTTTGCTTAAATCTATTAATCAGCCTCAGTCCTGATCAAAACTACTAAATTTTACTAATTTTTTTAACTCTTTAAAACGTTAAAATCTGCACAAAAACTAACAACGCATCAAAGCCAATGTTGTTTCTAATCTTTGACACGTTTTTTTCCCAAATCAGTGACATCATTTATGAATTTGGCAATTAAAGAGTTAAAAATCCTGATTTTTTTTTTTCATGTTTTGATCAGGACTGAGGTTGATTAATAGATTTAAGCAAAAAAAAAAAAAAAATTGAAAAAATATTTATCTGATATATTTTTAAAGCAGTTCAAATCATAACGAAAGGGTCGTGAATTTGCCCACAGAGTACTGTTGAGTTTTTGAAAATTTTCAAAGCATTTTCCCAAAATATGTGTCAAAATAAGATTTGTCACCAAAAATCATTCCATTTGCTGAAGCACGGAGAAAGTTACGGCCAAATTAAGACTCAAAAATTCCCCATAGTGGATGAAAACGTCCCGAACAGCACATAAGGGTTAATGCTACAATATAAACACAGTAAACCTGTGAAAACGAACAGAAAATCCCTCACGAGGCCACCAGAGCGCAGCCCGGTCCTGTCAGTCGACGGCATCTTATATTTTTATTTTTTCCTCTAATTGAAGCTGTTAAAATAAATGGTCAGGAGGTACAAGAAAGCCACAGATGGTGTAAATAACATTTAGTACACAAACAGTCATCTTAACACGTTTGGAGGGTCGTATTTTGTTTATGTAGATGCTCATAATTTTCAGGAACGACCGTTTGATAAAGTTCAGCAGATGTTTTTAATGTGAAAGGTATTAAATCATCAGATGATCACATTTTCAGAAGGATCAAATAGGCTGGTGAATCATAGTTACTTCTTTTCTGTTCACCTTTCAAAGTGTCCAAGTTTTTTAACTCTAATGCATTTCATTTCTTGTACTGGCACAAGTTTACACACTAAATGTGACTGTGTGTTCTTATGACAAATTGGTTGGATGGATTGGACAAATTGGATAAAAGCTTCTACTAAATGAATAAATACGAAGGCAGATGTTGTGTTTCTAACTTCAGGTTCAGACCACTCTTAAAAATAAAGGCTCTTTATTGGATTCTGGTTCCATTCCAAGCTTTTACATTCTTAAAAATAAAGGTTGTTAACTTAAAGCACACGTTTGGCAATGTATATTTCACTTTTTGTGGAGATAAGTTATTATTTAAGTTGTAGAACTTCTTATTTGAAGTTTAAAATAAGTAATTCATACTTGAATCATATATTTTCATAGCTGATGATTGAAAGTCTGAAGAAGAGAGTAAACCAATAAAATCTACACTAGCAAAAAATAACCAGTGAAGATGTGATAAATTCAGTTCGGTGACGATTTTTTTTTTTTTTTTTTTTAAATTGAGATTTATACATCATCTGAAAGCTGATTAAATATGTTTTCCATTGATGTATGGTTGGGATATGACAATATTTGGCCAAGACAACTATTAGAACATATGCAATCTGAGGGTGCAAAAAAAGAAATAAAAAAAATCAAAGTATTGATAAAATCACATTTGAAGTTGTCCAAATGATGTCCTTCAATGCATATCCCCTCACAAAAATATATTTTATATATATTTACAGTAAGAAATTTACAAAATGTCCTCATGGAACATTACCTTTACTTAATATCCTAATGATTTTTGGCATTAAAAAACAAAAATCGATACTGCTGGCTATTGCTACAAATAAACCCGTGAGACTTATGATGGGTTTTGTGGTCCAGGGTCACATATGCTGTATTGTATAAAAATATAGAAATCTTTAGTTTTTAATAAAAAACCTCTATGAATGTTTCCAGAAAGCAACCGAGAGAAGGTTTTTATCTGTGGAACACAAAGGAAGATATTTCGAAATTTGGTGTGCGATCAACATTGAACCCCATTGACTTGCATTATATGTACAAAAAAACAAAAAAAACACATTCTTCAAAATATCTTGATTTATATTTCACAGATTTGGAGCAACATGAGATTAGATACAAATTGTGTCAAGTTTAGTTAAATTATGTTTCTCAGTGAAAAGGATCTCAGTAAGTTTCCAATAGAGATTCAGCAATCTTGGTATCAAATGGCGCTCAAATTTGCCAAAAAAACAATTTAGAGATCTCAGTAAGAACATTTCTCATCAAATTCTTCCATGGCTGAATGATCTGAGCAGATCAAACATTTATTTTAAAACTCTATAGCTCATTATATAACTCAATTTTCTTAATCATTTTTAGGAGAAACACCTGAGATAAAGCTGATAATTTTGCATTAAAACAACAAAAAAATTCAGGAAGCACTATTTGTTGCCGTATTTAATATTGGTTTACGCTAGTTTTTAGTTCATGTTGGCTCAGGTCCATTAAATAACATTAACAGATAGTAAATATTGAAATGAACTAAGATTAATTCAAGCTTTTGATGTGTTAATTCATGTTATCTAATGCAGCAAACCAATGCAACCCTATTGTAAAGTGTTACCAAAACTCAGTTGAAATTTCACCTTTAAATTATGCAAGAAGGCAGTGAGGAACAATAATGATGGAACTGCACAGTATCATCACAGTTCATGTAGTTAACCGTGTTATGACTCCAGAATCATTAAAGAGACTCAGTGAAGCTTGAAGAGTTCACCAACTTCACGAACAGTGTATTAAGAGCAGCTGTAAGCCTTCCATTCAACGATCAGTGAGAGTTTGTTCATCAATTGCCCTTCAGGATGATGCATTCACTGCGGGTCAGACTCGGACAGTTCATGAAGAGTTGCGTCCAATCTAAATATTTACAAGCTCTGATATCAGAACATGGAAAAACACTGGAAAACCTAAACAAACAAATGATCATTAGAGTTTAAACACGGACCACCAGCGCGTGCATCCTCACTGTGGGAAAAAGAGAAACTCGGCCACACATTTTGATCAGGGAAAGGTTTATATTTCAGAGCACTGATGGACATACATCACCTTCAAATATTTCAAATATCATTAGATACATAGTTTAAAATGTACAGTGTCATTATGCTTGAAAGCTTAAAGTGATAGTTCACCCAAAAATTTAAATTCTGTCATCATTTACTCACTCTCAAGTTGTTCCAAACCGTTTTGCATATTTGTAACCAAGCAGATCCCCCCCCCCCCCCCCCCAATAACAACCATAGTATTTTTTTCTCCTACTATGGTAGCCAATGGAGGGCGAGATCTGCTCGGTGACAAGCATTCTTCCAGACATATTTCTTTGTGTTTAGCAGAACAAAGAAATTCATACAGGTTTGGAAAAACTCGAGAGTCAGTAAATGATGACAGAATTTTCATTTGGTAGAACTATCCCTTTAACATTATAATATCACTCGAAACGTTTTCTGACATACACCAACGCAATCATTCTCCCTGGAAATCGCATGATCAGTTCTGAGAACGCCGGCTCCAGATGGCTTCTCTCATATACAGTTATTTCACAATTCAGAGCGATGTCTTTGAATAAAAAAGAAGCAATTTATACACGTACTGCATGTTTAAAAAACAGACAATCTTAAAAATATATCTTGATTAAATCAAACAGCACCCTAACGGGGCTTCTTGAAATGAGGAGTATTACTTCTGTCATTAATAATCACAGTATAGCTAGGTTAAAATGTACATTAGATAATACAACCGAAGAGAAAGGAGGTCAGTCCAATGGCCTCTTTTCTTGCCGTCATCCAGCGGTCATCAAACACGTCCGGCAGCAGAACTGACGGAAGAGCTTCTTCTCGCATAATCGGTTGGACTTGACCATCTCGCAGAACACTTCATCCGCTGGAAAAGACAAAGAGAAAGTTCAGACCTCTGGATCGTGAAGACGCACAGATGTCTGTTTAGAGTTTGCATGTCATGTTCTTCTTCACAGTGGTGGTATGATGTTCAGACTGTTACACCGTGTCTACACCTGATGCTGCGCGACAAAGCATATATATAGTTTAGTTTTATTTATAGTTTGACAAGGCAGGATATTGCCGCACAAAACCCTGAAATGTGTCAAACATAACACATCCTCAGAAACAACCTTTAAATACCTGATTAAAACAAATTAAGCAAAAAAAGCAATTAATTAATTCATTATTTATTCACAGAAAATAATTCATCAATATACAGACAAATAAAAGCAGAAATAGACTTTATTCATACGATATTTGTAAACCAATTTAAGAGCACGTGGAATAAAAGAAAGTTCATGTCTTTTTCTTTCACTCCTAGTTGTGGCAAATTTCCTGCCCTGCCGTAGTAGAGAAGTAGATGTACATGTAATATATATGCATGACACCTTGTGTGACACCTTTTTATAGGCGATCGGTTGGGACTGAACCAGCTAATATTGTTGTGCACCGAAGATTGCTTTCTAATTACTGATTGTCTTGGCTTTCCATGCCTTTTGTTCAATACTTTTCCGCTGTGTCATTTAACATTATTACACATAACTTAATTTATGGACATCAATGGTTTGATTTCTTTGCACGTGTGGATTGCATGGGTTGATACCAACAACTGAAAATTTCATGTCAATAGCACCTTTAGAAATACATTTACTGAGAAACATGGTGACGTGTTCAATACTTATTTTACCCGCTGTATATTTACACATACACATACATACACACACATATACAGTCGAGGCCAAAAGTTTTGAGAATTGCATAAATATTAGTTTTCACAAAGTTTGTTGCTAAACTGCTTTTAGACCTTTGTTTCAGTTGTTTCTGTGATGTACTGAAATATAATTACAAGCACTTCATACGTTTATCGACAATTATATGACATTTATGCAAAGAGTCAGTATTTGCAGTGTTGGCCGTTCTTTTTCAGGACCTCTGCAATTCGACTGGGCATGCTCTCAATCAACTTCTGGGCCAAATCCTGACTGATAGCAACCCATTCTTTCATAATCACTTCTTGGAGCTTGTCAGAATTAGTGGGTTTTTGTTTGTCCACCCGCCTCTTGAGGATTGACCACAAGTTCTCAATGGGATTAAGATCTGGGGAGTTTCCAGGCCATGGACCCAAAATTTCAACGTTCTGGTCCCCGAGCCTCTTAGTTATCACTTTTGCCTTATGGCACGGTGCTCCAATGTGCTGGAAAATGCATTGTTCTTCACCAAACTGTTGTTGGATTGTTGGAAGAAGTTGCTGTTGGAGGGTATTTTGGTACCATTCTTTATTCATGGCTGTGTTTTTGGGCAGAATTATGAGTGAGCCCACTCCCTTGGGTGAGAAGCAACCCCACACATGAATGGTCTCAGGATGCTTTACTGTTGGCATGACACAGGACTGATGGTGGCGCTCACCTTTTCTTCTCCTGACAAGCCTTTTTCCAGATGCCCCAAACAATCGGAAAGGGGCTTCATCGGAGAATTTGACTTTGCCCCAGCAGTCCATTCACGACACTTTCTGCAGAAGATCAATCTTGGTTTTTTTGGAGAGAAGTGGCTTCTTTGCTGCCCTTCTTGACACCAGGCCATCTTCCAAAAGTCTTGGCCTCACTGTGTGTGCAGATGCGCTCACACCTGCCTGCTGCCATTCCTGAGCAAGCTCTGCACTGGTGGCACTCCGATCCCGCAGCTGAATCCTCTTTAGGAGACGATCCTGGCACTTGCTGGACTTTCTTGGACGCCCTGAAGCCTTTTTTACAAGAATTGAACCTCTTTCCTTGAAGTCGCTGATGAGCCTATAAATTGTTGATTTAGGTGCAAACTTAGAAGCTACAATATCCTTGCCTGTGAAGCCATTTTTATGCAACGCAATGATGGCTGCACGCGTTTCTTTGCAGGTCACCATGGCTAACAATGGAAGAACAATGATTTTAAGCATCACCCTCCTTTTAACATGTCAAGTCTGCCATTCTAACCCAATCAGCCTGATATAATGATCTCCAGCCTTGTGCTCATCAACATTCTCACCTGAGTTAACAAGGCGATTACTGAAATGATCTCAGCAGGTCCTTTAATGACAGCAATGAAATGCAGTGGAAAGGTTTTTTGGCATTAAATTCATTTTCATGGCAAAGAAGGACTATGCAATTCATCTGATCACTCTTCATAACATTCCGGAGTATATGCAAATTGCTATTATAAAACCTTAAGCAGCAACTTTTCCAATTTCCAATATTTATGTAATTCTCAAAACTTTTGGCTACGACTGTATATATATGTACATACATATATAAACTTTTATGTTAGATGCGATTGTGATTAATCGATTTGTCAGCACTAGGCTTAGATGATTGCATAATACTTGTCACGTTTAGCAGATTATTTTAATTTTTTTCTAGTGATAAAGTATGTTTGTGCTGCTTAATTCATACAATTTCATCAAAATTAATGAAAACTAAATCCATAAAATGGTCCCATGATTGGAACTCCTGAAAGGTTGCATATAATCAAAACTATCTGAAAGTATGATTAAAAAAAAAAAAAAAGAAATAAATACTTTTATTCAGCAAAGACGCACTGAAAGTGGCGTTTAAGACCTTCTATTCAAATAAATGCTGTTCATTTATCAAAGAATTTCCACAAGTATTTATCAGGAAAAGCGTTTTCTGTAAACACATAAGGACAACTGTATGTTTGAATAGAAGTCTTCAAATGTTTAGAAAATTAAAATAGATTTTTTTTTAAAAAGAAGAGGCATTTATGTTATGCAGCTTCAATAAGTTAATTTTGACTACTTACACTTCAGACACAAAACAAAAATAATTGCATATTAAAAAAAAAACAAATACAGCCGCATTTAAAGGTACACTAACCGTTATCTGAGAAATGCTGTTAATATTTGAAAATCACCAAAACAAACACACCCCTATCTTGATAGCTCCGCCCCCCACATTCATGAACCCACTCTTCAACATAGGCACCGCCCCTCGAGTGTATACGCCCCTCACTGCTGATTGGCTACTAGTGTGTTTTGGTGTAATCAGCATGTAATCATTTGACATTGATCACTAAATTCAATCTCAAATGTCAGCTGTGGCATAAAGAAATGAAGAGTTTCTTCTATTTTCCTCAAAGTGTGCATCTTGCTGTGCACTCGATCGCCATTGTCTGACACCAGCGGACCGTCTGCTGTCATCTTTCTCCTCTCTGGGTGAGTTGATGGTCATGTTATGTAAGTTTGGACAGAAAGAAAGTTCCAGAGGAATGAGAGGCAGTGGCTCCTGGTGAAAGCATTGTTGCTGCCCTGCCAAAGCTCTGCCTCCACTCACACAACCGCCGTTTACAACAAATCCCCGTTTTATCCAGCCTTTCAATCACGCACGACTCTCTTCGCTTTTATGTTTTCTCCGTACGTCACTCTCCTCTGAAACCTTTCTACTCATTGTGTCCCTCTTTTCTTCGCTCTCTAACTGGCAGCTTTTGTTGTTGTGCAACAAACTGTGTTTGAGAAGATTTGAAGTCTGAAAGCCCTGTAAAAACTCAGGTCAATTTGACATGACATAATTCTTCTCAATAGCTCCATGTGGCGATAAACAGCAAAGCGCTCCTCAAAAAACTTGTGGAAAAAGTGAAAGCCAGGGAAAATATATGAAGGTTTAATAAATATTTAAATTGAATGACATAGTGAATTAATACTTATTAGGCTCATTCACAAACAAATGAATCAGTTTTAAACACACGATGTACATATGCTAATCAGTGTAAGTTGTTCATATGACGGAGAAAGATCAAATATAATTAAATAATAATCTAATTCATTAAAATACATGTAGATTAACAAAATTAAATGTTTGACAATGTCCCAGTGATTCTTTTCCATTCACAAAAGTGAATTTTAAATGTCAACCTCGAAAATGGACTATGGAATATGAGCGAAGTAAATGATGACAGAATTTGCTGAGTGTTTTCACAGATTAAGTAGTTGAAGAACGTTGCCCTTGCTCATCTATGCAACAACACAGAAGAATGAAGGGAAAATACATATGCACAAGCACGCTCTCTTACGCTCACATACACTAAGCTCCACAAATAACACACTCTTTCACTCTAAATCAATCACACGAGCTCGATAGAGCACGATTAACTGCACCTGCTGCTGTCATCCTCCTCAACAACACCAGCAGATGAGTCGGCTGGGGAATTGATTGAATGCGATAAGAGAAAGACTGGGTGCTGCGAAATGAAATAAATATTTTCAATTGCATTGTCACACACTGCGGTAAACATACGGTAGCCTGATTGCCGATGAACCGGTTTTGTTCATTGAATCAATCACAATGACCATTTGGATAGTTCAGCCAAAAATGAAAAGTATCCCATCATTTACTCACCCTCAAGCCATCCCAGGTGTTCTTCTTTCAATCAAACACAATCAGAGTTATAAAAAAAAAAAAAAAAAATCTTATAATGGGAGTGAATAGTAACCGAGAGTTTGAAGCCCCAAAAAGCACATCCATCCATCATAAAAGTAATCCATACGGCTTCATGGGGTTAATAAACAGGGCTGAGTAGGTTACTTTTAAAATGTATTTCACTACAGATTACAAAATACATGCTTTGAAAAGTCATTTGTAACATATGTTGTTGCATTACTCAAGTTTAGTAACTTAATCTAAATACTTTAGAATACTTTGGAATACTAATAAGTGTGGAACAAACACAAAAAAGGTAATTGCAAGTTTTAATCTCACTTTTTTCCCTCAGAATTGCGTGATATAAAGTTGCAATTGTGAGTTATAAAGTCAGAATTATGAGATATAAACTCGCAAAATATTGAGAAAAGTCCAAATTATGATAAACTCGCAATATTGAGAAAAGTCAGAATTATGAGATATAAACTCACATACTAAATTCACAATTGCAAGAAAAAAATCAAGTTCATATCTCCCAATTCTGACTTTATAACTTGCAATTGTGAGTTTAAATCTCGCAATTCTGAGAAAAAGAAGTCAGAATTGTGAAATGCAAACTCTCAATTGTGAGGGAAAAAAAACAAGTTGTGAGAAAAAGATGCATTGACCTTTTTTACAATCATAAAATGACTCACAAACAACTATCACAAAACATGAAAACAGTCAAAAACATGAAACTTAACTGCTTTTTCAGACGGTCAGAGTCAGAGAATCACCAATTGCTGTTTAAATGACATTAAAATTCAAAGTAATCACTTTGATAATCTAAAACACTTTTCAGATGTAACTGTAATCTGATTACCACCCATTTAAAATGGAACTGTAATGAAATACAGTTACTCAAATTTTGTATTTTAAATACGTAACTAAGTTACTTGTATTTCGTTACTCCCCAACCCTGTTAATAAAGGCCTTCTGAAGTGAAGTGATCAATATAAATTTTTATAACTTTACAGACTATAATCAGTAGCTTCCAGTAACGTGCGCATGCTCGATCACGAGAGAGTGGAGTTCTGGAGTGTGACGGAGGATGTAGGAGTAGCGCAAGCTCAGGAGAGAGTATACGCCTCTCAAGGTTCAAACTAATAGGGCTGAGCAACAAACTCGAGCTCCTCCGACATTTCTCTTTAAAAATTCTTGTTCATACTTCTAATTCGTGACCTGCGTTTTGTTTTACAATGTCCTCCGAGCTTCCACGCTCGTCAATATGTCACATGTCAGGTCAAATTTCACTCTCCCGCCGGAATTGACTCGCATACGGAGTTCTAGTTTAATAAGTTATATGGATATTTCTCTTACAAAAACCCATCACTTCACTTCAGAAGGCCTTTATTAACCCACTTGGAGGCGTATGGATCACTTTTATGATGGATGGATGCACTTTTTTGATCAAGGGTACCATTCACTGATTATAAAGCATGGAATTATAAATCTGTGTTTATCTGAATGAAGAAAGTCATATACGCCCAAGTTGGTGAGTTAATCATGGGATAATTTTCATATTTGAGTGAACTCTCTTTATCTCACGACTCACTGCATGTCTACTCACTGCTAATGGGATGCAAATCCGTGTAATTCAATTACATGATCTAAATTAATTTACTAAATTAAAATAAATAAATGTATTTGATGAACAAATGGAATAATGAGACATGTTTATATATTTTAAAATGTTAATAATAATATTACTTTTTAAAATGATTAAATGAGTGTGTCCCTAATGCTCATTACATGCAAATCAGTGTAATTATTGACTGGTTGTTCAGATAAATGATAAAAGATAAATTAACTAAATAGGTTCGTGTTACATTACAAGACTAAATATTAAACATTTTGTAATAAATTATATGATTAAATTATGTAAAAATATATTTTGATTACATATATAATTAACTAGATTAAAATAAACACATAATTGAATTTCTTACGATTCCCCTCCCTACGCATAAAATGTTTCCTACACTGTAATTACGACTCCCGCTGCTGAGAATGAGAGATGAAATGAGACGTGAATCAGCCGTGAATCATTCCAGCAGCTCTCGTAATCTGCTCTGCGTTCACATGTGGAGAACACTGGAGTACAACGAACATCGCCAGCGACGGCTGCTCAAAGGAACATACCATTGTTACAGGTGGCGTTCATGACGCACGTCCGACTGACGAGGCTGTATCCGTCCTTGCATTGCGTGCAGCTCGTTCCAGGACCCTGACAACTCAAACAGTTCTCCTCACACCTGAAGACGGACAGAAAAACTGCACATGAGTCTCCTCTTTTCACGTCTAAAATGATCAATGAAAGTGACAGATATCCTGAAAACAAGAGGGAAGCCAGGCAACCAGAACAGGAGCATCATCACATGAATATGTATGAAGGTGCCAGTGAGTGACAGCCGTAACGCCTTGAATTATAAAGTGTCGTTTTAGTACTTTTTGGTATTAGTTACTTCAGTTGATACGAGTCAGACTGTGGATCTTAGAGGAGGAACATTGAGCTCCAGTTTATGGGGCTGAACTTAGTGCTTGTTAATTCAACCGCCCCATATAAACACTTCGTATATCTTCCGAGTTCAAAGAGATCACATACCTTCTGTGTGTTTCTGACAGCTCAGAGCGTTCACTGTGAATGAGAATTAATGCTCGTCTCATTCACACACCGCAACAGAGAGTCAGACTGATGATGCAGCCAGATATCTGACAAACATCTCTGTTGTCTTCATCTCTATGGCACTATTGACTTAAATTTATATGCATATCATGAAAATCTGACTTTTTCTGTGTTTAAGTACTATAATTGGGTCCCCCGTGCATCTACCAACCCAGAAAAATATGAAAAAGAACAACGTTGGTTTGCAAGCCTTTCTCTGCAAGCATGTGAAAAAACGAGCCGCTCAGATTTCGCTCCCCTTGTGACATCGGAAGGGATCTTAATAGAATATCACCATCCCTTAATCTGCGTGTTTCCACCCATTTCGTTTTCACAAGCGACAACGGTGTGCCAAATCGAACTGTTTTGTCGTTGGCTGCACAGACACTATTTCGAGTCTGGTTAGCTTTGATAGCCTGCAAGTTGATCCTGGCAAGCTCGAATGTTAAAAAAGGAGAGTTTCTGTCTGAGTGATATTTAAAAAATATATTTTTTTTATTAGACCATTCACAGCATTTGATAGCAATCATAAACGTTAGGCTGGTGTGTTCGGCAAACAAAGTACGCGGCCATATGGGTTTTGCACAAAAGATTAACATCCACAGCAACTACATAAAATTTCAATTTTTTAATTTAAAAAACGTCCAGTTTCATTCTAAAGAGTCACCATCTCCCCTGACTTCTTTGTTGGACATAATGGTGGATTCAGCATTATGATTGGTCAGATCACCTGTCAATCAAACCCCCGGCGAAGAGTCAATTGCTCAGTTTATTCTGATTAAGAGTTATGCTGCGTCATTTTTCTGGAAACCACAATAAAGATTTTTCAGGATTCTTTGCTGAATTGATGATGCATTTATTTGAAATAGAATCTTTTGTTACATTAGAAATGTCTTTGCTGTCACTTTTGATCAATTTGAATGCATCTTTGATTAATAAAACTATTCTTTTTAAAAAACAATTATTAAAATAACCTCAAACTTTTGAACAGTAGTGAATGTTTACAGAATAAGTTTTCACACAGAACAAATAACATACAAAACAAGTCCTTCCTCTCTTTCCAAAGACAAATCTTCAAGTAAAGCAGGTGTGCGACTCGAAACCAGTTAAAACACAATAACACCTTTTATGAAGGCCCAATCCCATTATGATTTCAAGGTGGATAATTTATCATTACAAAATATATAAGTTCTGATTGATTTAAAAAAATGACAACAGCTCTAAGGCCATTCATAACAGCTATAGTGTTGAAGAACATCAGTAAAACCGTCCTTGACACCCCGTATGTGACCTCTGGGCACTTATACAGTATTTACTATATGTACTTTGTCATTTGCTGATATATGAGCTAAAACTGGATGTCTTTCACTGTATATTGGTTACCTCAGGGCCACACTTTACCTCTGTTTTACGGCTGTCTGATCTATTTGCCTCCAGTGAACATCAACCGCGCTCAGAGAAGAACCCGTCTCTACTGCAATCACCATCCATGACCTTCATAAAAGCCTCTATTTGCTTTAGACAGCGTTCATAAAGTAAAAGACTGTTGATTTATAAATTGTGCAGTGAAGAGGCGGCTATCCTCGCCTGCTACCCTTATGCTACATTACAGGAATCTAAAACGCTGTGATGGAGTTGTAAATCTCACCCCAACATGAAAGATGTGTGCTGAACTTTCCTCTGCTGCTTCTCTCTGATTTTATCTGCAAAACTGATTGCTTATTGATCATTGATATGGAGATAAAAAAAAAGAAGAGCAAGCACCAGAGTCTTGCGAATAGTCAACCACTTCCAGAGTGTTTCAGTAATCACCATAACCATGAGTTATTCAACACACTTCATTTACATTTATTCATTTGGCAGACGCTTTTATCTATACAAGTGAGGCAATAAGGGCACCATAGTCATGGTATTGAAGGTGGAGAGAGTGCTGTTCATTCACAATCCCCACTTTCGATTCCTGCCAGTGTGGGAATCGAACCAGCAACCTTCAGGTTACAAGTCCGACTCCCTCACCATTAGGCCACGACTACCCCACCATCAATGAAATTCAACCAGGCCTCATCTAAAGTTAGCGTCGTTTGAATTTTAATGATTCCAATTGTGATTCTGATTCTACTTATTGATTCCGATTCTTATCAATTTTTGTATTTATTATTTATTTTCGATTCCAATAAGGAAAAAAATAAATAAATAAAAACTTGTCATTCACATTTAGTCTTAGTCTTACTAGTAATTAAAAAAAGAACCAATGAACAAATTAGCGATTGTACAAATAAACAAAGGTACAACTTAAACAATGTTTTTTAGGTATAGAACCTAATCAAATGTAAAATAACACTGCACTGCAATAAAACATACATTACAAATATAGCTATAGTTATTCAGTCAAGAACAGCCAGTTAATTTCGTCTTTGTCTTTTATTGTTTGATTAACGTCAGCAGGAATATTAGGCTGCTGTCACTTTAAAAGCTGCACAGATCCAATATACAGTTTTCTTTGTCAACTGTTTACATTCCCTTAAGGCATAACTAACTGTGTTTATGGGGACATTTTTGTGACTATTTGCCCTTTCAAGTGCAAAAAAACGTGGAAGCGAACTATCAGTATTGTGCGCTATTCTGTATGTATGAGAGGCAGCTTTCTGTGCGCTCTATATATATAAGCATATAACTATACTCAAATGTTCAGTTGTCATCCGAGACGTGTGCATGACTCACTTGCGGCACATCCTCTGTGAGAATCCCGCCGCCTCGCTCCTGTAGTACCCGGGAGAGCATGTCCGAACGCACCGCCACTCCTGCTGTAAGAAGTCAGGCGCACACTGAATGCACTCCTCCAGTCCCGGCCCTGCAAACACAACCACACTATTAGCTCAACGCTGGTGGTCTAGAATCAGTTTTCAGTTATTTATATTTGCGTTTCATTGGGGTCTTTGCTTGAGGTGTGTTTGGGATGGCTGGTGACGTTAACAATGCAATGTTATCATTAATCAGTGGCCTGACCCAATGTACCAGGTTCAGATGATTCGCTGAACATCAGGATCAAACCACAAAGACGACTTTCTTTTCTGCTTCCAGCTGATCAGCTCATCTCTGAGATTAAAGCAAGATTACGAGAGACTTTCTTCTATAGGTCAACCATGTGATCTCTTTCAAAGGCACTTGCACACAATCATCAAAAGCAAGTATGCTATCATTTAAAAATTTCGGGTCAGTAAGATTTTGTTTCATTTGAAAGAAAATAATTTTGTAATTCATCAAGGAAGCATTAAACTGATCAGAACTGACAGTAAAGGCATTTATAATGTTACAAAAGATTTCTATTTCAAATAAATGCTGTCTTTTCAACTTTTTATTAATCAAAAATGCTACAAATATATGAAGCAGCACAAGCGTTTTCAACACTCGTAATAAGAAATGTTTCTAGAACAGCAAATCAGAATAACAGAATGATTTCTGAAGGATCATGTGATCATGAAGACTGGAGGAATGACGCTGAAAATGAAGCATATTGAGCGCTTGTGCATGCAATTGTAAAATGAGACATTAAGTACACTGAAATGTTTTGAAACAAACAAAAAAAATCAGTATTGAATGAAATAAACAAGACTATTGCTCAGTCAACTAATTTAGATGGAGTATGTTGCAGTACATTGTGGGATTGCCGTCTCAAAGAATTATGCATGCCATGCTGCTTTTACAAAATAACAATATTTCCTACTTTGCCCCGGTTTCACAGACCAGGCTTAAACCTAGTCCCAGACTAAAATGAATGTTTGAACCGTTTTAACTGAAAGCAAATTAAAATAGGTTAGTGAAACCTATTAGTGCCATTGTTGTGTCTCAAGATGCACACCAGTCAGGGGCGGACTGGCCATCGGGAGCACCGGGACATTTCCCGGTGCCTGATGGTCATTCTGGCCTGCCGGCTGCCGCTGTGCTGTGCCGTCGATCAGACTGATGTGCAATAGGCTGGTATGCAACTGCGAATTAATTGACGCACTTATGAATCTACGAATCAGGCGATCTTCATCGACATGACCCAACATCAGCGAAGTACTGCCTAATTGGCTATATCCAGAGGCAGGCTTTATCTTGGAAAATAGTGCAAAAAATGGAGCGTAAATGCAAAGGAGGAGCAGAGAGGGAACGCATAAAAATGAGAAAAGCCCTGGCCACAGACAAAATCCCAGCCATGTTCGCCGGAAAGGGAACATGTCGGTCAGAATTACATTTAGGCTACATAATATTTACCAGGGGTGGAAAAAAAAATCGATCGATTCGGTTCTCCACAATGGACGGTCCACTGTTCAACTTAAATCTGACAAAGCATCTATGATATGGTTTACTATAAATAACACGTAAAACAATCAGGGTTCAGTTAATATATGTTTCTGTTGATGGATGAACATTCTGGGTTCCCAGACATTACAACAACAGCGATGGAAAAAAAAAAAAAAAAACGAACCGTGAAAAAGTTGAACTGTTCCACCCCTAATATTTACTTAATCATTTGGCAGATGGACGCTTTCATCCGAAACAACTTACAATAGATTAAATCTATTCTTTATAAAAAAAAAAAAAATATATATATATATATATATATATATAATGATAGAAGTTTTAAAAGCGCATCTTAATGACAAACTAGCACATTGTTTTATATACTGTATGGGGATACATAGAGATTGGAAATATATAAAATATAAATATTTTAACATGTGAATATGTATCTTTTATTATACCTTCTTAAAATGTGTAAGCCAATTTTATATTTGTCTTTGGTGTGGTAGTATAGATGGTCTATTCCTAGTGAGTTTTTGAGGGTTTATTTATTTATCCATTCATATTATGAATGGTAGTCTACCTGTTATATCAACTAACAGTGTTACCCAATAAGTTTAGCAGGCTGGTGGACACATGAATTTGGTGGTGGAGTCAAATTCCCGGCCTGATTTACTGTCCCAGTAATGTTATTTTTTCTAAGGTCTGTATGTCAAAGATACTTAAATGTCCTAATTAAACTAAAGGCCTAATCCAGGCTTAACCTAAGCCTTGTCTGTGAAACCAGCCTTAAATGTCTTAAAATGCAGCCTAAAATACCCTATAGCTCACTATAGGGTTTGGAATGGAGTCCATGACTATGTTAAATGAGGTAGAGTCACACACACACATACACACACAAGCTAATCTGTCAATTTACTTCCCTCCGCCACGCTGTGTCTATAACATTAGCTCTCCACATTGCAGCAAACTTGGAAAGCAAACAACTCACGCCTTATCAGTCGTCTCTGGTGAGTTGGTATAATGAACTAAGTTAATTAAGTTCTATGGCTGAGCGGCAATAGTGAAACAGGACTGGCAGGGGCTCTTTCACTCCTGCTGTCCTGAAAACAAGACAAACTCTTTACTCCTGCGTCTCTCACTGCGAATTGATTCTGCTCCTGTGCTAAACAAGTTAGAGAAGACATTGGATCTCATTCCTCTACTTTTGCATTCAGTTCATTTCATATTCTCAGAGTTATATTTGAGTCAGCTCTGCATCTGCAATGCCCTGTGAATCCCAGTATATTGACGTAAATCAAGTTCTCTCAACTCTGGCCCTCAAGGTCTGTGGCAGTTTCCCGGACTGTAATTTCCAATTAATTCTGAAGACTTTGATTAGTTTGTTAAGGTAAGTTTCTGTTGTAGCTGTACTGACCTTTATGACACTACAAGGAATTTTTGTTTATCATTTGCTGTATAAAATTGTGTTTTTGTTCTGAATATAATGCATGACAAATTATTTGTGGCTGTGACATTTATAGTAAGTACACCAAATTGGAATAGAATAGAAAATGACCTGTGCATGTGGAGCAGGAGATCTGGCAAGGGCTGCACTTCATTTCTTCCAAGTTAAAATAAGTTCCATTGGCACACTCTGGAACGCAGGTCATTCCTGCCAGACTATCCAGGAAAGAAGAAAAAGAGAGAAAGATTAAACCCATATCACAATTCACTGCAATGTTTCCACAGTTTTCATGGAAAGCAAAAATCATCAGTCTTTCATCATGGGAAGCAAAAACAGCTGTTATATCAAAATAAGAACATTAACATGTGACGGCCTTATTTACATCTCAACACTTTTTATGCAACATAAGGCTACTCACAAAGAGCAAAACAAAATTTATAATTGAAATTTTATACAATTATATAATAACAGTCATGTGAAACAGAAAGTACAACCTTTCGAATTCTATGGTTTTACTTATCAAGACATAAAAAAATCATCCAGTCTTTAGCAGATCTTAAGGTCATTACAACCTTTGTGAAGACCTTACCGACTCATCAGCCAGTGGCACATCCCAACAAACCGTCCCATACCGGTGTGATCAAAAGATCTTAAACTAGATGGAACTAGATTAAATATTTTGACTGTTGCGATTCCAAATCGGTTTAATGACCCGTAACTCTGCCTGAGTATCGGACAAGTGTTCACTGTTGGCCAGAGGAGACTAAGCCTGGTTTCTCCCCAAGGTTTTTTTCTCCATTTGTTGGAGTTTTGGTTCCTTGACGCTGTTGCCTTTGGCTTGCTTAAGTTGGGGACACTTGCTTGATATTCAGCAGTGTTTTTGATATGCCTGCATTGGCGCCGTTGTATGCGAACTGAGCTGAGCCGGACGATTACGTCACTGTTTTCTCCAGTGCTGATATACATAAATTAACTAGACTAATAACTATTGATCTTTGAAACGGAATGAATCAATAATATATAGAATAAGCTGCACAATGACACCATTTTCTTATTAATGTAAAGCTGCTTTGCCACAATTTGCATTGTAAAAAGCGCTATATAGATAAAGATGACTTGACTTGACTTGAACAACAACACATGACATGTTACACCGTGTCATTGTTTATTTAACAAAATTTAGGCCATGTGACAAACTAAGTACACCCTGTGATTCAGTTGCTTGTAGGACCAACCTTGGTAATAACTTAAATAGCAATAAATTGAAGTAATCATTTTCTTTATGACTTAATCAGTCTCTCAGATCGTTTGTGTGCTTCTCTTAAGACCCCGTCACAGCATTTCATTCAGGTTAACGTCTGGACTTTGACTTGGCCAGTGCAACACCTTGATTATTTCCTTTTTCAGTCATTCTGGTGTAGATTTGCTGGTGTTCTCGTGATCATTGACCGGTTGCATGAACCACTTTCAGCCAAGCAGTTGGATAGACGGCCTCACATTTGACTCAAGAGTACTTTGGTGTACAGAGGAGTTCATGGTGCTCAGGTCCTGTGGCTGCAAAACAAGCCAAAAATCATCACCCATCCACCTGTGTGATGGACACTCGGTATGAGGCGTTCGTGCTTTCTATTTCGACTTTCTCCTGGCAACCCTTCCAAAAAAGCCATACTTGTTCAGTCTCTGAGCATTACACGGTCTGACCTTTTTGCTGGGACATCCTCTCCTGGGGAGTTTGGTGTCTGTTTTGAATGTTTTCCACTTGTGTATAATCTTCCTTACTGTAGAATGATAGACTTCAAATAGTTTGGAAATGGTCACGTAACCCTTCCTTGATTAATGGCAGCAACAATTGCTTCTCGAAGGTCATCGCTGATGTCTTTCCTCCTTGTCATTGTGTTAACACACACCTGAAGTCTCCAGAACAGCAAACTGCCAAAACTTCTGCTTTTCTAGAGGTGATCACACTTGATGATGATCAATTAATCAGCGGCATTTGATTATCAGCACCTGACTTTGTTTTTTGTTAAATAAACCATTACATGGTGCAATATGTCATGTGTTGTTGTTCATCTGAGGTTGTATTTACCCGATTTTAAGACCTGCTAAAGACATGTAAAACCATAGAATTCCAAAGCGTTGTACTTTATTTTTCACATGACTGTATATTATAGAAATGAAAAATAAAGTATTTTAATATTTAGAATAGTATATTTATGTATATAATAAATTATTCCCAAGTTGACGCTGTAACCAACATGCCCAAAAATACAGTTTACCCTGATTATAATTATTACTACTACGGAATTTCCATTATATATTATAGAAATAAATAAAAGTATTTTAATATTAAAATCAGTATTTTTGTCAGTTACAGTATTTGCATTATTTTACTAACCCTCAAAGAATAATCCATTATTTTCAAGTTCACACTGTAACAAACATGCAAAGTTACAATAAATTATTAATTGTTATTATTTGTTTGACAATTAAATCGACAGATACAATTTTATAATTGTAACAGCAAACAGAGTATAACTACAAACTATTTACACAAAGAGCTGAATAAAAAATATAGTAATATATTTAACATATTATTAATAAAATTATTATTATTATTATTATTAATTATATTGTTATTACTTTAACAAAGTGGACTTTCCATTATATATTTAAAAAATACTATTTTAATATTAAGAATATTATACTTGTCACTGTAACTTATTATTATTTTATATATTTTTATTTTATATTTTGATATTATTTTATTAACCCATAAAGAAAATACATTATTTCACACTGTAACGAACATGCACCCAAATAGTCAATTCAATTGTTAACTGCTTTGTTGATCTCCAGATAAAATGTAATTGCGACAAACGTGTAGATGCGGCCCCTTTAAGCTTTTAGCGCTCCTAAATGTGGCACAGACTAAAACCAGAGTGTCGAAGAAATTATATTTTCAAACAAATCAAAGTTTACCAGCGACTCTGAACCCGAGACAAGACTTCATGTGTATCTGAGAAAACAACTCCACAATCTTCTTCACAGTGGGTTGATTTAGTCTTGGCTCAAAAACTGTTTTGTTAGGGAACTGTGGGTCAGTGGTTAAAAATGACAGGGGAAGAGAACAGTTTCAATAATCATTCGAGCAAGTGTGACGCAGAGAATGTGAATCTAAAAGACTCCAGGCATTTGGTCTCCATCCGCACTTCAAAACACGGCACATCACGATATATAACCCTGACAGATTAAATGTTGCAGAGAGGTCACGGCGTAACGCATGCAGCGTTTTACCCTTCACAAGACCAGACTGCCTTTCAAGAACTAAAGCCTGGTCTGTCTCAGTACGGTTCGCCTAAACCACAGCAAAGACAGCATGCATAAAGATGACCAAATGCACCCTAGATGTCCTAAACCGACATAAAACACCAAAGCCTCACTTCTTACGCCATTTCATCTGCACCAGTATGTCATGAGAATTCATAACTCAATATATATTGTGCAAAAGGGGTCACAATTCTGCAAAGAAAGTTTATAGGTTACAAGAGACTTTTATATGCTTAATAGTCGCACACATTTGCTTTTTTACACTGCAACAATCCAGCACCAAATGCAGCAATAATCGAATGTCCTTGGAATGCATTTTAAAAGACCACAATCTGAGAGTAGCAGTTCAACACTGATGTCCAGTTGTGCATTTCTGTCTAATCAGGTTGTTTTGTGCAAATGTTGATTAAGGTGCTTTTTTTTTCTGCAGTGAACACTGTAAACTGAAATAGCTCTGTTTAATTGTATTACCTGAAGCCATCCTTACAGGCAGTGCATCTGTCGGCATCTCTCAAGCATTTCAAACAGTTCTCATGACACTTCAGGCATCGTCTCTGGCCTGGAAAGGAAAAGTGACAAAGATCACATACACAATCAAAGACAGACATACTAGTGTACTACTCATACTATGGAGTAGAGGTGGGTGATATGACCATTCTTATTTCACGATAACGATATAGTTATTTTATCTCATTTCTGTTATTAAAAATGAGAAAAAACGCTAAATTGCAAACAATAGCACAAAAATATGAATTATTTTAAGTTTCAGGTACAATAGGTTTATTTAACGTTAGTGAAGACTGTGCAATATTTAATTTTTAATATTTAATTAATAGTCTTCACTATTAATTAAATATGAATTTATTCTTATTAAAGCTAAAAAGTTATTCAGTCAAGAGCAGTAAGTGATTTTATCTTTTGTTTTATTCACATTAACGACACAGAGTAGCAGGAATATTAGGCTGCTGTCACTTTAAGACCAAATGCACAGATCTATTATACTGATACACTTCCAGTTTACATCCAACTGTTTACTTTCACCTGAGACATGACTGTTTTTAACATGAATACTCAATATGATGGGGATTTTGACATAATCACGTGTATATATTCGACCATTCAAGTGCAATAAGACACGAAAGAGAACTGAATTCACGATCGCATGTTGAGAGTCGCACTTTCTGTGCAGGGATGTACGATCCAGCCAAATTTATTAGCGCACAATACACATCGTTTCAAAGCAGCTTTATATTATAAAGTTATGAAAGAATGTTATGTCCATTAAGCCTTCTGGGTGCTCTGACAAGTTTTAGGTCTGGGTGATATGACGATATATAACAATATACAAGGGATTATCTGGATTTAGATCGACTTCAATTGTATTTATAGTGTTGTCTAGTAGATAAACCGATCTCAGGCTTTGCTTTGTGTATTCCCCAAGATCATATAAATGTCAGGAAACCTGATTCCAGGCCAATGTCAAAGTTCACAGACCTTCGTATGTTACTTGCGTATGGAAAAGAAACAACACAACCTCGGCATCTGATTTTAGGTCTTCCCTCTATCTAACGTCTCTTCAGCACTGGAAAGCTTTTCTAATATTATCGCAGGTCCTAAAGTTCTTGCCTGATCATAACTTTTCTTTCTCCAGTGATATTCCGCTGACCTGTTCTCTTTTGTAATGTCTCTCAGCCATGTTCTTCACTCTCTCTCCTCCTCCCCTATAATGAGTGGACACGCCCCCTACCGCTGATTGGCTCACTATTTTCCCCCATAATGAGTAGATACACTGCTGATTGGCTGACGCTCTCTTCTGTGGACTAGAGCTGCACCATTAATCGAACAATTAGAAAATGTTCTTAAACACGATTCTGCAAAGGCATTCTGCATTATTATTTTTTTATGCGCAGCTTGTCAATGAAGTACGGCTGCGAATGCTAATCCATCAAAAAGCACTGGGAGATTATAATGTAAAACTTTATAGACATTAGAAGCATTTATTAACATTTTGTCCAAAAAAGACATTTAATAACATGTTTTTACTCCAAACTAGAGCTGCAACTAACAATTATTTTTTCAGATTAGCCGACTACTCTAATAAAAAAAAACTGAATGAAAATAATCGTTAATCTAGTGATCTTTTTTTTAACGTAAGAAGTTAGAATTAATTTAGCAGTTAATTGAGGTGTAGAAACAATGGGACACGCCATTATCTAATAATACAATTTGATTTTGATTAAAAATAAGGCCACTTATGTGTGCTCGTCCAGTGGTGGACATTTGAACTTGTGTCAAAGACTTTCTATACAGTCTTATAAGGAACTTTGATAGTTCAGGAGACGTTTGTTCAATGGCTTGAACACTATGTATTTTTCCTGTAATTTCGGAAATTTTGTCACATTGTAACGCTGGTTTGTGTTGAGCAGGGGAGCGGTCGGCGCTTAGTGAGTGCGCAGGGCGGGAATCAGGAGCGTGAGCAACTGAAATCTTGTACGTGCGAAAGAGAACGTCCGCGCTCATCCAAATGCAAAACTGATTTTCGTTCACTCAAAATATTTTCTTATTTGCGAGACGAAGATTTTCTCCTCAACTCAGTTCACGCGGGTGCGAAATGCCCTTTTGCACGCTCAAAATATGATCTTGCGCGAGCAAAAATTTGGCAGAGATCCAATTACATAGGTGGTACACCATTTCGGTTTTGCAAAGGCAACAAAGGACCATTTTATTTGGCCTCTGTTTAAAGTATTCCCATACTTTTGATAATCGTGGTCTAGGTTTTTGTGATAGAATGGAACTTTCTCCATTCCCAGGAGCAGAAGCCGCCATTACGGGAGATGAATATTAACAGTGTGACGCGTCGTTGCAGCACTACTCCAAACTCACTTCATAAAGACAGCTGAGCATCCTTCTGTGAGATGATGTGGTTTCTAACACAGAATAAAGCACTCGTGTATTAGTCATGTTTAATTAAAGCGTTTCAATCTTCTGTTTATTCAGCTACAGCAATAGCATGAGGCCCATCTTCTTCTGCGGCAGGGCATATTTGGAGTTTTTGACCAAAAACGCAAAACTGCGCATTAAATAATTGCAGCTTTTGCCAAATTGCGTGTGGTTTAAATTGCGATAAATCGTTCTGCCCTATTGTGGACACGCCCCCTACTGCTGATTGGCTCACTCTCTCCTCCCCTATAATGTGTGGACACGCCCCCTACTGCTTATTGGCTACAAGTGTGTTGTGCTGCTCAGTCCGATCCAGCGGTTCTCAGAAATGGCTTACTGCACCTTCACATTTGCCTATTTAAAGCAGTTTTACCCTGCAGAGATGACACATTAAAGAGGCAAATATACCGGGTGTTAATACAGATGGGGTTCAGTCACAGTCACATGTATCACACACTGAAACAGCGATGATTTATTCACGTACAAAATGAACCGAATACATGTGCATCTGGACGCAATTCATACTTGGGTATGTGCAAATTTCACCCATTCATGCTGCCACTAAACACATATCCAATCAACATCTGTTCCACATGCACGGCTCTGCGTGTGTTCAACAGCTGAGGCCAGCGAGCACAAACCGTGATAAACCAAGTCTTTGCTGGCTTTTTTTCGTCTTCATACGCATCACAGGCGGACTGTGAAAGACGCTCAATCAACAAGCTGATTTGTGGAGATAACTAGAGCTCATCTCCATCCCAGCATCTGTTATCAACAAGATGGAAACAACAAGGGACAATAAACCCACAACAACCCTCATGCAAATGAAAAATTAGTCAGAAATATGTAAAAGACCCTCTTCTTTTGCTTTGCATGGACCGCCACCCTTCAGTGCTGACTGATGCAAACATACTCCGTTCTGTGATTATATAGGCAGCATTTTAAAAGAAAAGTTCAGCAATAAATAAAAATTCTGTCACTATTTATTCACCCTCACTTTGCTCCAAACCTGCAAAAACTGTTCATTGTTTTAATATCATTGGCATGTTTCAGAAAATTTTATATTATATATATATATATATATATATATATATATAATTTTTATATTTATATTTTAATTTTATATATATATTAATATATTATATATATTTATAAATTGATTTTGATAATTAAATTAATAGCACCTGTTTAATAAATGTAAGTAAATTGCAACATTCTTACTTCCTTTTATATGGTTCAAAAATAAAAATGCAAAAATAAAAATATTGCTTAAAGTTTATTTCTTAAAAAAATGAACAAAAGATGGCTGATTATTGGAGTAAATTAGTTTTACAAGGAAATACTGATTCAGTCTTTCGACTTTTCTACTTCATAATTTCAAAAATTTCAAATAAATAAGTTCTCCAAGTAAATCCTACACGTAATTTACTGGACAAATATGGTAATTCAGAAAGTTCAGCTCAATAAACACATAAGCGTAACGCAACAATGGGCGTCCCATCTTTACTGGACTCACCCTCGTCATGGAAGCAGCCGGTGGGACAGGTTTCCACACAGACGCTCTCCTTAGAGTAGAAATAAAGACCTCTCCGGCAAGATCTGCACTCGTTTGGTCCACGGCCGACACATTTCTCACAGCCTCTGTAACAGCGGCGACATCTACGGGCGTCTACGTCCTCAAAGTAGCCCAGTGGACAGTGACTAACACATGTCCTACGAGGAGGACAAGAGATGAAGAAAAATGAGGGGAGCATAAATCTCATTTATATTCTCAAAATGTCGACTTTATAAAAGGTACAGCACTATATTTAAAGTGGGAAACATATCAAATACTCCTGTACCATGACTTTGTAAATACTGCCCACAACTATCTATAAAACTAAACCGAAAATGCGCTTAAATATAAGTGTCCTCTTTCTAGACGACACCTTTACCTGCCACTTTTGAGGCTGCCCAGACTGAAGTGGATGCAGTTGAGGCAATGATCAGCGTCCGGGCCATCGCAGCCCTGATCGCCACATTCACGGTGACACGGACCTGAAATATAATGACAAACAAGAAACGCCATAAATCTGATTCATAGATATACAAGATAACATTTACATTCATTCATTCATTTAACAGACTCTTCTATTCCATACGACTTACAAATGAGGAACATAAGCAAGTGGTTAGAGTCAACATTTCCAGATTTATCATAATAATAAAGCTCATTAGGTTGATCTAGACCAGTTTTTCCCAACCCTGTTCCTCGAGGCACACCAACAGTCCACATTTTGGATGTCTCCCTCATCCGACCCCTTTATTTTCCATCATGGAGTTTCTGCCGATGAGCTGATGAGTTGTTTCAGGTGTGTTTGATTAGGAAGAGTTGCAAAATGTGTAGTGTTGGTGTGTCTCCAGGAGCTGGATTGGGAAACGCTGATCTAGACGATAATTTTTGGACTAGGAATTGTTCATTTTGTACTATATCACATAAGATAAAAGCATAGAAGCATTTCTTTGCTTTGCTTTTAAGTCTAATGTTCTTTCATGTTTCAGTTCTGTTTACATGGTTTCTAGAAACGGCAATTATCTTACACTATCAAAAAGCAACAAGTACCACCATATTTATATATAATACATATTAATATGATCATACTATTCATTAAAACCAAGTCAAATGAAAGTGTGAGTTTTTAAACATCTTATTTGTTGCTTCAATAATAATAATAATAAAAATAAATAATACAGAAATATATATATCATGTATTTGTTATTAACTTGTAATATAATTTGTATTTGTTATTACTAGCTGCTCTTTGCTTTTACTATTAACATCCAACTTCTTTTCACTCCATTAGTAAACAAAATGTTCTGCATTTACATGATTCCATGTTTCTTGTTCATCACCTGCCCCTTTTGCATGTTCTTCCTTATTTTAAATGGGTTTTGGAAGAGTTGATAATAAATATATATACACTACAGTCCAAAAGTTTGTGGTCAGTACGCTTTTTTTTAATTAAACGGATACTTTTATTTAACATGGATGTATTAAATTGATCAAAAGAGACAGTAAAGACATTACAAACTTAACAAAAGATTTATATTTCAAATAAATGCTGTTCTATATTTTATTGTTCTACTGTTCCTATTGATCAAACAATCTTAAAAAATGCATCAGAAAT
>CM074280.1:28235528-28435528 GCA_037194245.1 Opsariichthys bidens | reverse complement strand
TGTTATTCGCTTCTCCTGTCAGTGTCATAAATGTTATGCCTGATCGGTGAATTATTATATTTTATATTATATATATATATATACAGTACTGTGCAAAAGTTTTAGGCAGGTGTGAAAAAATGCTGTAAAGTAAGAATGCTTTCAAAAATAGACATGTTAATAGTTTATATTTATCAATTAACAAAATGCAAAGTGAGTGAACAGAAGAAAAATCTACATCAAATCAATATTTGGTGTGACCACCCTTTGCCTTCAAAACAGCATCAATTCTTCTAGGTACACTTGCACACAGTTTTTGAAGGAACTCGGCAGGTAGGTTGGCCCAAACATCTTGGAGAACTAACCACAGTTCCTCTGTGGATTTAGGCAGCCTCAGTTGCTTCTCTCTCTTCATGTAATCCCAGACAGACTCGATGATGTTGAGATCAGGGCTCTGTGGGGGCCATACCATCACTTCCAGGACTCCTTGTTCTTCTTTACACTGAAGATAGTTCTTAATGACTTTCGCTGTATGTTTGGGGTCGTTGTCATGCTGCAGAATAAATTTGGGGCCAATCAGATGCCTCCCTGATGGTATTGCATGATGGATAAGTATCTGCCTGTACTTCTCAGCATTGAGGATACCATTAATTCTGACCAAATCCCCAACTCCATTTGCAGAAATGCAGCCCCAAACTTGCAAGGAACCTCCACCATGCTTCACTGTTGCCTGCAGACACTCATTCGTGTACCGCTCTCCAGCCCTTCGGCGAACAAACTGCCTTCTGCTACAGCCAAATATTTCTAATTTTGACTCATCAGTCCAGAGCACCTGCTGCCATTTTTCTGCACCCCAGTTCCTGTGTTTTCGTGCATAGTTGAGTCGCTTGGCCTTGTTTCCACGTCGGAGGTATGGCTTTTTGGCCGCAAGTCTTCCATGAAGGCCACTTCTGACCAGACTTCTCCGGACAGTAGATGGGTGTACCAGGGTCCCACTGTTTTCTGCCAATTGTGAGCTAATGGCACTGCTCGACATCTTCCGATTGCGAAGGGAAGTAAGCATGATGTGTCTTTCATCTGCTGCAGTAAGTTTCCTTGGCCGACCACTGCATCTACGGTCCTCAACGTTGCCTGTTTCTTTGTGCTTCTTCAAAAGAGCTTGGACAGCACATCTGGAAACCCCTGTCTGCCTTGAAATTTCTGCCTGGGAGAGACCTTGCTGATGCAGTATAACTACCTTGTGTCTTGTTGCTGTGCTCAGTCTTGCCATGGTGTATGACTTTTGACAGTAAACTGTCTTCAGCAACCTCACCTTGTTAGCTGAGTTTGGCTGTTCCTCACCCAGTTTTATTCCTCCTACACAGCTGTTTCTGTTTCAGTTAATGATTGTGTTTCAACCTACATATTGAATTGATGATCATTAGCACCTGTTTGGTATAATTGTTTAATCATACACCTAACTATATGCCTACAAAATCCCTGACTTTGTGCAAGTGTACCTTGAAGAATTGATGCTGTTTTGAAAGTAAAGGGTGGTCACACCAAATATGGATTTGATTTAGATTTTTCTTCTGTTCACTCACTTTGCATTTTGTTAATTGATAAATATAATCTATTACCAAGTTTATTTTTGAAAGCATTCTTACTTTACAGCATTTTTTCACACCTGCCTAAAACTTTTGCACAGTACTGTATATATATATATATATATATATATATATATATATATATATGCATACATACATACATACTGAAGGAGTGGATTCTGGAATCCACTGCTACTTCAATATTTATATTTTGATTTATCACGAAATTATCTTTCTAAATGTTGAATTATTTAGTATGACTAACTTCAACTTATGTTAAAGCATTTAATTTCATTTTCATTTTCAAACACTAGAAAATAAAAATTGAATATTGTCTGTACCTCGGACTGACCGAAAACTACAACTTAGTATGTTTTGGGAAAGTTTCCTGTTCAGAGCAGAGCTCAGATCAACTTCAGCCTTGAAGAAGATGTGAATCTTGTGTATCTTTGTGTGTGCGCTCAGTGTTCTGTACAGGTCTGATATGGGTACTGGTGGACCGTTGTCATCTGGACTGGAGACTTGAAGGCATCTAGGCCTGACCTAGAGGGACATTCTGTCCCTAACTTCAGGGTCCGATCATCAGCATCGTGATGGAAGGAGATATGCTTCTGACTATCTGTCCATGTGTGGAAAATGACCAGTTTTGTCTAGTTTTCTTAACCAATCAGAATCTTAGTAATGACGTAGTTAGTGGACTCTGTTAGAGTATAATTGTTCTGGAAATGTGAATGTATGGGAGAGAGAGAGGCCTACGAATTCCTTGTGAGAGTTGAAGCTGCATCTGCTGATGAAACTGCACACTATTCTTTATTAAAATTTTCTTCAATTTATTTTTTTAAACTCTGACTCCGGGTCTTCAGTCCCCTACAGTACACCACACACACACACACACACGTATGTTTTTTAAACAGACTTTTCTTAGAGTGAATGAACATATTTATGTTATACATTTCACATGCAGATAGAGTTAAACCTGCAGAATCAACTGCCCAAAATTATTGTATATAAAACAACAAAAAAAAAAACAGTATCAAAATAATTGCAAAATATCTTCTTCCTCCTCAAAACAAAATCTACAGGAGGAATGAAACTGCAATTATATCTGTATCCTTCATTACAATAACCGGCACTCAATTATTCAACTATTGGTATGTTTTTAGAAAGGCAGCATTATCTTTAACAGCAACCAAAATGACTGAAAGCAAATGGTGCGTAGAAAAGATCATATTTATGAGTTGAAAGCACCACAAAGTTGTAAATAAGAACATTCTGAGCTCCGATCTTTAGGAGTTGGGGACGTGTCCGTGAGAAACGTAGCAGAATACCACAATACTTCGGTTAGGTATTTAGCAGTGACATTGTCAGGTTTTTTATTTACCACAAAATAAACAAATTCCCTGCACAAAATATCATGGCCTTGTAATATAACAATATAATATGTAACAAAGTTTGCAGCGACGTTTTTTAATGAAAAAAATATACATTAAAGCAAAACACACCCGATGCACATTCTTTGTGCTTCAATTTCTGGAAGGAGAGTTTAAAAACCTTTTGTGTAGTTGATTAAGAGAAGGTATCGTTACAGAAAAACCATGTGATCACTTGTCCACATGTGTTTCACATGGTAATTGTATGTTTCACATAGGAATTTACATGAAAATGTTCCAAAAGCACACATTTCACATGTGTTTTTAACATTTTTCACACGTACAAATTTCACCACTATCTTGCTCCAATGAAAGGGTCTTGAACGCACCAGACGTCATAAACAAAACTTCTCAACCTGTAAATACGAACTTCCCAGGAGGACTTGAACTCACCATGATATTAGGTTCACACAGGAGAGCTAATATCCTATGGGGCCTCGGTGATATCAGCTGAAAATGAAAGTCATTTAAGTGTCCTAGCATGACTGCAAACATTTATGATCTTGGAAATCATTTGCTTCCGCCTTTTTTAAAGTTTTTGTGTGTTTTGATTATCGCTATGATCAGCATGAACTCACTCTCTAAGTGTCAGATATCAACAAAAGGGCGGCTCGCATTTGCTCATGCGGCGTGCGGTCCGTCTACTAGCGCTTCCTTTGAACTGCACTCATACTGATAAAAACACCTCTTCCCCTTGAGCTCGTCCACAATCACACTACTAATGAGAGCTTTGCGAAGCTGCCAATTCTGAACTTGGCCTTTTTACGGCCCTTGTTAACAGGCTTGGAAGGGAATTTCGCACATTACATCTGCGTGCTTTCTTCTCCCGCCACCAAGCTGAGGCGGTCTGCGCTATAAGGAGACGGTAAATCTGAACTTCATTTGGCCCTGGCAGCGTGCATGTTGAATAAATGAGATGAAGGGAGGTCTCGACCACAGCATCCCTCTCCAACTGGAGCGATAATTCAAGGCAAATGTCTTTCCTGGCAATTTGCATGCGTCATATGGACGACGCTCCATCAACTCTTAGCACTGAAAGCCCGGGGTGAGAAAGCAGGCGAGCGGGGCGACTGCTGGCCGTTCATAAATACTCTCCAAACGCGGGAAGCCCCATTAGGCTGTCATGTCTGTTATCACAAAAGCAGATGCTCTGCGGGAGATGTTTGTGAAGGGGCGGATTTTGACAGGTCTTCCGTCTCCATGCGGTAAATAAGACGTGGAACGTCAAAACAATAAGCTTTCTGTGGAGAATTGAGAATGGAGGGATTTTCACGTAGACAAACTGGAGTGACAGACATTGTTAAGGATAGAAAAGATGACAGCGGCATTTTATTTCTCCAAATCTTTTTGGCATTTCATGTCTGAAAAGACACATTTGCCATAATAGCAATTTTGCAAAGTTGTAGCCTTGTGCTGCTTTATTTTTTGCATTTGATTTTCGTAACATTCTTGGCATTTAAAGGCACAATTTTTTTTTTCACCGCTAGGGGGCGCTAAACTCTTCAAAACAATAAAGGCGTAGATCGATGACAGTGAATGAGCATGGAATCATTGTCGTCATGCCGAAGGATCTAATAATGTTAATGGGGAAATAATGTTTATGGATGATAGGGACAGATATCAGTCACACACACGAGATATAAAGGAATGAGGACATTTCATTCGACCGAAATACTCGCAAGTGCTGAAATACTACTCATGCAGGTCAGTTTATTTGATGAATTAAAACTGTGAGGTAACGCAGCGCTGTTTCACTTAGTCTAATGATACACTCATACTAAACTGCATTTGAGTGTGTCGAAAATAGTAATGTGGCCTACAATTGTTTACCTTGTCAAGAGCGCCGTCTCTGTCAAGTCGTAGTTTGTCGCAGAAACGCCGCACCGATATTGATCCTCGTTTTATTTCTCCTTTTGTCACAAAGTTTGCTTTCCATGGTCCATAATGTTTGGACGAAACCACAACAGCGCTCCTCTAGACGTTACGCAGCTGTCCGCGTCTGTTGCCATGGTTACTATGCAGTACAAGCGGAAACCAGGAATAACGCAAATATTACGTCACTGACAGGCGACAAGTGACAAGGGAGGAACAGACACTATTTAAAATTTACAAATTCTTGGAAACATTTAGAATAATGCAAGTGCACAGCTGTGCGAAAAATGCAACACTGTGCAAGTGGTTTTTGGATATTTTAATATAAAAATTTTACATATTGTGCCTTTAAAGTCACATTTCCTCCAATAAATGTGTATTATTCTTCAAATTCAAGAAGAAGAAAAAAAACTATGTAGGATTTAAAATCATTATTTTAGTACGTTACGGCCATAATTATTTGATGTACGTTTGATTGTAATAACATTTTTAACATTCAAGACTCTATTTTAACGATCGAAGCGCATGGCGCAGGTGCACTGAGGTCGTGTCCGAATACACTTTTGACAGTTTAACGACAGAAAAAAAAAAAAAAAAAAAAGGTCAGCGAGCCAGGTGCATGATCCAAAAGGGTTGTCTCTTAAGTCATGGGTGTGTTTTTGGCGTTACATGCAATAAACTAATCACTAATAGTCTCGGCTCCTATTTACGTTGGCCGAGAGGGCTCAACGCGCTGCAAATAAGAAAACGCATGCAAATAAAAACAAAACCTGAATGTGCATGCAAATCCTCACAACACAAGCAAACACAAAAACGCGCTGCAAATATCTATATGAATATAATATAAATGATCTAATTTATATGCAGGCGCAGAGCGCGCGCTAGTTGACAGTCGGCTTAAATTCTTTCGGTGTGTTCAAGTACTCTGGCGAGCTAAATTGTATATAAATTATTAGCCAGTCGCGTTTTCAAATTATAGCGCTCATAGTCTGCGTTGACAGTATCATGAGATCACGTGACTGCACGTGGACGGAAGGGTTTTATTAAAGCTGTTAATGTAATACTATTTGTAAAATCAAATATATTTTATTTAAATTTGACTGTGATGTTTTACACGTTTTATTTTTTTTAAATTATTTGTGATCAAACATTAATTGACGGACCCCCTGCAATACTGCCGCGGACCCCCAGTTGAAGACCCATGCTTTCAAAGACAGCTGTGGTCAATGGAGCTGTGACGAGCAGGGCGGGCGAGAGCCGTGAGGGAACGGCGCGAGGCCGGTGACGCGAGAGATAACGAGCTTCAGCTGCTCGGCACACCGGTCTCGTATCTCTGACGGAGGAGCTCCGGAAGCATAAAAGAGGAGCGACGGCAGTGAAGGACGAGAGAGGACAAGGCCTGGACTTTATGTTGTGTTTTATTTTGTTTGTGTGGTTCCTCACGGCGACTGCCGCCCTTTTACTTTTTGTGTGATTGTTGGTTTATTTGTCTATTAAAACTTGTTGATTGTTCGCCGGTTCCCGCCTCCTTCTTCCCGTTCTTACGAACTGTGTTACATAGGTGCCGAAACCCGGGAGGAAGGAGGGACATGCTGTCGAAGAGCCCTCGCTGCGGAGGGGGATCGCGGTGCTGAGGAGGTCGGGCAGCGCGGGAGAGAAGACCGCGAGTGGCAGCCCAAAGTGGTGGTGCTGGAGCAACTGACCAACAGGTGGGACGGAGAGCTCGCTGCCGTGCCCCTGTGATGAGGTGGGGTGGCGGCCATCCAGGAGGGAGCGGAGGAGCCGCCGTTCGCCGTGGGCCGGAACCTGCTGCCTGCCGCCATGATGGGGAGGAGCAGGGGACGGTGGGCTTGCTGCCGGCTGCCCTCAACAGGAGGAGCCATCGCCGGCCGCCAGGGGGCGGAGGAGGATCGGGCCGTCCACCGAGCATCCAGTACCATCGCATGGCACCGCGAGGAAGAGCCTCTCGCCTGGCTGAGGACCGAGTGGAGGTGTGTCGGGGAACCGGACCACAAATTTTTTTTTTTTTTTTTTTTTTCTCTCTCTACATTCTCGTCTTGGTCGCTCGTTGTGCTTCCGTCTCCTTTTCTTTCGTCTCGTCTGTCCGTACCCCCAGGCGCTGCGGCCACCGAGACTGGCCCCTGGGGGGAGTAGGCGCAGCCTTGTTGGTACCCCCCGGCCTGCGAGGGGCGATGGGGGTATGTGACGAGCAGGGCGGGCGAGAGCCGTGAGGGAACGGCGCGAGGCCGGTGACGCGAGAGATAACGAGCTTCAGCTGCTCGGCACACCGGTCTCGTATCTCTGACGGAGGAGCTCCGGAAGCATAAAAGAGGAGCGACGGCAGTGAAGGACGAGAGAGGCCCAGGCCTGGACTTTATGTTGTGTTTTATTTTGTTTGTGTGGTTCCTCACGGCGACTGCCGCCCTTTTACTTTTTGTGTGATTGTTGGTTTATTTGTTTATTAAAACTTGTTGATTGTTCGCCGGTTCCCGCCTCCTTCTTCCCGTTCTTACGAACTGTGTTACAGGACCGTTTTCAGTTGCCTCAAAATAGCCATGCGCTTGAACACACCTCGTTTTCAGACGAGCACGCCCATGGGTGAACAGATGGGTACATTTATGGGTACTATTTGAATTCACATTGCGCCGGGTGTATGACAGGGCCCTCATTGTCTGAAGACCCACATTTCCCTTAATAAATGTGTAATACCCTCCAAAAACAAGAACAAAACTATGCAGGATGTAAAATAATAACAGTAAATCATAAAATATTTGATTCAATAGACATTTTTGTTTACTTGTGTACGATAATCAGTTCTTGTCCCGTGTTGTTGTCACTGCAAAGTCTGTGTCCTGAAGCAAAAGCAGCTGAGAACGAGTGATTTGGATTGTGTGAGAGATCTATTCGTGAGGGCTATGAGAATGAGTCTCAGCATCATAACTATGCAGTGAAAACTGCTAAGAGAATACTAAACGGCACTGACGCGGAGAGCAGATTTAGAGCGTGCAGAGCAACAAGACCAACAGAGAGGATATCAAACCGCTGTGTGATTGACAGGATGAAGCTTCCTGTGTGACAGAAACCAGAGCGGCCAGATCAGAGCCCGTCAGCCCATGTAGACCCCTTTAGAATACACTACGGTAAAAGTAGGATATTACCATATTAGTGTGCAGAAGTTTGTATGAGGGTAACCTGAGATTGTCATTTCTTTAATTACATCTATAATTACTGTTGACCCTTCCTATATAGAAGTTAAAGATACTTAATTTAGAGTGTGACCAAAAAATACATAAATATCGTAAAATATACCTTATAGGTAAAATTGCATAAATTTGATTTGTTTAAAACAACTTTATTATCAGTTAGTGAATTATATAAAAAAATTGGACTTAAAATTTAAAATATTTTTGGATGAGAATGAGAATAACTTCTCTGAAAATGTTTCTAAAATTATTTTTTTTTTTTAACAGGTTCTGGTGTACCTTTTGTGCACATATGCACACTTTTAGGACGAAATCTACGTAAAGAACTCTACGTGTAAGAACTCTTCCATCAATTCCTGTCCTGTCCACAATCCAACCAATAAAAAGTGGCAAAAATGACAAAAGTGTTGTTTGACTTTAGCAGCACCACTACAAATATAAAGCAGCTTTTGTCTCTTGTAAATCCAGCTGTATATACACATGTGTGTAAGTGAGCATCACCTCTGAGCCAGTAGCTGTGATCGCGTCCCTGAGGGCGATATGAGGTTGATCTCCAGGTCTCCTCTGCGAGGGTGGACGATGAGGACACGCACCACCACATGCTCCAAGAACACCACGTGTTGATCTGGCTGTTCGCTGCAGCCTGTGGTCGAGATGCTGGCGTTCAGTTTCTGATCTGCTCGAATGTACCTGCGGATCAAATGTAGAACGGGTCAGAATCTAAAACACAGATCTGCATTCGTCGACCCAACGTTAGGCTCTCATGAGGGAAAATATGAAACGAAGATGAAAAAAAAACTATCAGGTTATATCACAATACAGCCAATAAATGGTGATTTCACTGATTTTAAAAAGATTCTAAAAAGCTTTTAGAACCCTGATGGGCATTTTCAGACCTGTAGATCATTTGTTTTGTTCTTAATTTGTTCATTTGCATTTTATGTAAAACATTTCCCAATAGGAATTATGATACTGCTTGGTTCGTTGGTCTGCTGGGTCGGATTGAAAATGAACTCTGGTTAGCAAACGGCTGAGACCACCTTGTTCAGGTGATCTTGGAGCAATTGTTTTGGATCTGAGGGCGTTTACTTTGTTTCAGAACTTGGCACATTTTCTCCCTTAATTTAGTTTGTTTAGGCATGTACGAACAAACACTCCAACCAAGCCAGGTGTGAAAATGTCCAAAAATTGGATGGAAGAAATCAGAACAGAATATACACTGCCCAGCCTGTTTGGATTTTAATAGGCAGTCTATGACTTGGATCATTATAACAATGATTATTATGTTTCTAGCGTGTTTTATGTTTGGAAACCGTTCTTTTAACCCTAAAAGATGAGTGTGTAACTTTTCATGTCTTAAACAACCATGTAGGAAGACACATCATGGCCATATTAGTGGATGACAATGCCAATATACGTCAGGTTTAAAATTGTGAAAATTGGCACAGAGCCAAAAAGTCCTGACCTAAACTTCAGATTAAGTCTTTGGGATGTCCAGGAGGAGACTTTATGGAGTGCTTGACTCTTGCATTATCAATACAAGATCTTGACCAAAAATTAATGCACCTTTTGATGGAAATAAAGGTTGTGGTGTTATTCTTCCTACATGTTTGTTTAAGACATGAAAAGCAACACACTCATCTTAAGAGGGTTAAAAGTACCATTTCAAAACATAAAACATGCTAGAAACATAATAATCACGGTAATAATGATCCAGTCGAAGACTGCCAATTAAAATCCGAACAGCGACTTTTTTTTTGGCCGGACGGTGTATTTAGTTATAGCTTTTCAGGTCATACGACAGTCAATGGTCAAACTGGGAACCTGATTGACTTGAAAAAGATTGTAAAAGGCTTTTAGCAACTTAATATCTATTGCATTACGAGAAAGTAATATTTTTAAAAGGAGAGTGTGAAATAAAAAAATTGGAACTTTTTGCACCACATGAGCTCAATTGTAGCTACTTGACACTTTTAGTGGAACATTTTGTTCTTTTTATACAGTTTGGTAATGAAAATCAACATCCACTTTCAATGTATGAAAAATATATTGGATAAGAATAACATATATATATATAATAATAACAATATAATCTGAATGGCATGAGGACGAGCAAGTGATAAGAGTAATTGAACCATTACTTTCAATCTAGAAAATACATTCACTCGGTCACTAGCGCATTTCTTGTGTGAAGTAAATGACGGCTGCTTTGTGTAATCACTTGCCTAAAAGGAAAAACTCCCAGTTTTCCCGGCTGTCCTCGAGTATAACTGGAGTAAAGACACATTATGCAATGACAGAGACAAAATGCCTCTTAACATAATAAATGGCTGAACTTAAGACTGAGCGGTGTGTTCTGAGGACAAGTGGTCTTCTGGGAAAGTCCTGCCTCTTTTGAGTTATTGTCAAAAACCACATGACTTTATTTACATCTTTTGCTGCAGCACTTACACTGTTCCTGTGAGCAAAGTGACTGTGATAAAAGTGATATAACTGCACTTCTACAGCATTTATTAATCTTTGTTAATGTTCATTTCAACATTTACGAATACATTATTAATATCTTGTTATCATTAGTTAATGAACTAACATGAACAAACTGTATTTTCATTAACTAACATTAACAAAGATTAGTAAATACAGTAACAGATGTATTGATCATGGTTAGTTCATGTTAGTTAATACATTAACTAAAGTTAAACTAATGAACATTATTGTAAAGTGTTACGGATGAATGAAATCACATCAGACACAAAATAATAGGATGTTCGATATGAGCGATCATAAACACTATAACAATATCACAATTATCTATTTTAATCTCTGTTTACACTGACTTTACGAGTCAGTTAATGAATCCAGTGCACTAATTTAGTTTTTGAGCATTCATGAAAAATGGCTATAAAACAAAAGCAACAAAACTACTGGTTTATGAAGCGACAGGTTTGCATGACTAAACTACATTTCCTACAATCCTCTGTGCAGCAAGAGCATCACACCCCTAATGTAGATCGTTAAGCTAAAAAAGCAATAAAGAAATATGAAATCGCCTGACCTCTACATTTTATTTCAACCTGAAATCATTTAAAATCACATAGTAAAAGCATCAGAGTGTCTGTATTACACATAACTTTCCCCTTAATAGTGTGTGAAAACAAAAACAAGCATATTTATTGTTATATTCACAATGTTGTGGCTTTGTTAAGCTGCAGGATCATCTATCCGGTCAGTCCGGAAAGCTCGTTTTGTTTATGAAAGACATTTTCTTTGGGAGCAACACCATTTCCAATGGTTTTATAATAGCGAATGCACAGTTTTATGGTTGTGCTGATAAACAACACCGCACAGATGGCAACAAAATTAGTCACTTGAGGTCTGGGCCATTATTTAGCACATGTTCAGAAGCGGCATCACCCCGAAATACACTAGGTGGAGATTACAGCGCTATAGCCTCGTGACTGACATTCAAAGAAAAACGTGCTCAAAATGGACGGTTGTGTCCATGTGACGTGACACAACATGATACATCTATAAATATATTAAATATATTTCAATGTAAACAAATAAGTGGCCAAATATACATAAGCAAACCATCTAATCATCAAGCACAGCACAGCACCGTTGTTTATGGCACACAAACATTACATTTTTCACTTCATAGAGCCAAAGGAATGAGACTGTAAATCGATAGATGGCAGCTGCACTCGAAAACTGGCCAAAGCACCAGCTAATTCCCTCTCAAAAGCCATGTGAGCGTGAGATGCTATAAATAAAACCCAATCTATGATCAATTTCGCAGGCCGTGGGAGTTCAACAGGGGTGGACATTGTGCTCCTGGACTCTGCACCCTTTATCAGCAAATCAGTTTGAAATCCAAACTCAATCTCAATGAAATTTGTTATTCAATGCCATCAGGCACAAAATCAACCACCAACCACAATAAAACAACATATTGTGCATTTGATTAATAACCATATTTTAAGGGATAGATGTGTGTTAGCCGTCAACCTGTATATAATCTAAGATAATGAAAAATATAAAATCATTTATTATATTTTTGCCTTTACCCAAAATTTATTTTAACACTGTCAAAATGGTTTTAAGTTTAAATGAAATATATTTTAAATTATAATTATAAATGATTACTGAACTGAACTGAAATAAAGCTGGAATAAAATGAAACCAATATTAGATGAAAATTGAAAAAATAAATAAATAAATAAAAATAGAAGAAAAAAAAAGACAAGAACATAAAATGTGAAGAAAAAAAAAACTTTAAGAGTGCCAAATGCATTAAAACAAATCGATATTTTGCTTTTGGTTAATTTATTAACTGGATTTCAGGGATAGATGTGGGAAGCTAAAAATGAGTTAGACAGGAAAATGTTTTACTTTACACCCAAAATGAAACGCCGTCGTTACAACGCGAACTCAATTTAGACAGTGTGGACTTATTTATCCTAATCAAGCCCCAAAACAAAGAGTGAACCGCAAAAACAACATGTTCTTCTATTGTGTTTACACTATAGTGACCAGATGTCCTGAATTTACAAGCCACATCTCATCCTAATGAAGTTACATAGTCATAATAAGTCTGAATGCAATGAGCAAATATTTTAAAATGGCATTGCTGTGATTTGTGCCTAAAACACCAACCGCAGCTTGAAGTCTTAGAGATTCATTTACCCACCCTCATATCATTGCAAAACTGACTCTTACTTCTTTGGAAGATAAAAAGAGTAATTTATAATAGTGTTCAAGCTGCTCTTCTCCACACAATAGCTGCCTTTTTGTAATAGTCTACTAGCACAGTCGGAATAATAATAATTTTTTTTTAATAAAAAAAAATAACTATGTCAACTGAATAGGCCAAATCAGATTATAATTTCATTTGGATTGTAAGGGTGGTTTCACACTTTTCTAATCCGATTGAGAGGACATGTAAACACTTGATCGGACTGAATCCTGAAACTGGAAAGTACTGCGCATGCGCATTTTGGTGTAATGACGCATGACACGTGGAACAAGCAGGTCGTCTTTGAATGAAGTGTCGATAATGACTGTCGTGTCAATCTAAAATTCTCCTACTCATCGTCTGTGAAGTGGAGCAGGACAACGTCCCACCAGTCCTTGTTTCGGACGCTGATCTACAGAAGGGACGTTTATATGGCTTCATAAATATAAGCACAGCACATGTGCTCGTCGTCTCCTAATTAGGACCCGTATCAAAAATCAATTCCGATTTGAAGCTTGTGACACTGACGGGCACTTCAAACCAATCACTTTATGTAGTGTTCATGTAAACGCTATGTTCAGATGTAAAACATGGAAACAAAACTGACCACAGCCAATTTCCGGTGAATAACTACTTCATTTTCAATCTATTCTCACACAAAGTCAAGTGACCTTTATTTATATAGCACTTTATACAATACAGATTGTTTCAAAGTAGCTTTACAGTGATAACAGGAAAAATAATACATTTCGGCTGAAGTCAGTTCAGTGTTGAGTCAGTTCTGTTGTAAAGATCATCAATTACTACATTCTCTCATTCTGTCATTAATTTCTCACCCTCATTTCGTTCTATACCTGTAAGACCTTCATTCATCTTCTAAACACAAATGAAGATATTTTTGATAAAAATCCAATGGCTCAGTGAGTCTCTATTGGCAACAAGTTAATTAACACGTACTAAACATATTTAAAACAGTTCATGTGAGTACAGTGGTTCAACTTTAATATTATAAAGTGACGAGAATACTTTTTGTGCGCCAAACCCCCCCGATAAATAATGAATTTTCAACAATATCTAGTGATGGTGGATTTCAAATCACTGCTTCGAAGCTTTACAAATCTTTTGTTTCGAATCAGTGGTTCGGTTCGTGTATAAAACTGTAAAAGTTAAATAAACTACAGGGAGTGCAGAATTATTAGGCAAGTTGTATTTTTGAGGATTAATTTTATTATTGAACAACAACCATGTTCTCAATGAACACAAAAAACTCATTAATATCAAAGCTGAATATTTTTGGAAGTTTTAGTTTTTAGTTTTAGCTATTTTAGGGGGATATCTATGTGTGCAGGTGACTATTACTGTGCATAATTATTAGGCACCTAAACAAAAAACAAATTTATACCCATTTCAATGATTTATTTTTACCAGTGAAACCAATATAACATCTCAACATTCACAAATATACATTTCTGACATTCAAAAACCAAACAAAAACAAATCAGTGACCAATATAGCCACCTTTCTTTGCAAGGACACTCAAAAGCCTGCCATCCATGGATTCTGTCGGTGTTTTGATCTGTTCACCATCAACATTGCGTGCAGCAGCAACCACAGCCTCCCAGACACTGTTCAGAGAGGTGTACTGTTTTCCCTCCTTGTAAATCGCACATTTGATGATGGACCACAGGTTCTCAATGGGGTTCAGATCAGGTGAACAAGGAGGCCATATCATTAGATTTTCTTCTTTTATACCCTTTCTTGCCAGCCACGCTGTGGAGTACTTGGACGCGTGTGATGGAGCATTGTCCTGCATGAAAATCATGTTTTTCTTGAAGGATGTAGACTTCTTCCTGTACCACTGCTTGAAGAAGGTGTCTTCCAGAAACTGGCAGTAGGACTGGGAGTTGAGCTTGACTCCATCCTCAACCCGAAAAGGCCCCACAAGCTCATCTTTGATGATACCAGCCCAAACCAGTACTCCACCTCCACCTTGCTGGCGTCTGAGTCGGACTGGAGCTCTCTGCCCTTTACCAATCCAGCCACGGGCCCATCCATCTGGCCCATCAAGACTCACTCTCATTTCATCAGTCCATAAAACCTTAGAAAAATCAGTCTTGAGATATTTCTTGGCCCAGTCTTGACGTTTCAGCTTGTGTGTCTTGTTCAGTGGTGGTCGACTTTCTGCCTTTCTTACCTTGGCCATGTCTCTGAGTATTGCACACCTTGTGCTTTTGGGCACTCCAGTGATGTTGCAGCTCTGAAATATGGCCAAACTGGTGGCAAGTGGCATCTTGGCAGCTGCACGCTTGACTTTTCTCAGTTCACGGGCAGTTATTTTGCGCCTTGGTTTTTCCACACACTTCTTGCGACCCTGTTGACTATTTTGAATGAAACGCTTGATTGTTCGATGATCACGCTTCAGAAGCTTGGCTATTTTAAGACTTCTGCATCCCTCTGCAATATATCTCACTATTTTTGACTTTTCTGAGCCTGTCAAGTCCTTCTTTTGACCCATTTTGCCAAAGGAAAGGAAGTTGCCTAATAATTATGCACACCTGATATAGGGTGTTGATGTCATTAGACCACACCCCTTCTCATTACAGAGATGCATATCACCTAATATGCTTAATTGGTAGTAGGCTTTCCAGCCTATACAGCTTGGAGTAAGACAACATGCATAACGAGGATGATGTGGTCAAAATACTCATTTGCCTAATAATTCTGCACTCCCTGTATTGTAGTTTCAAAACACTTAATTAAAACACTTAATTCAGCCTTGTTTACTGAAATTACGTGACTTTGGTGTGACTTTTTTTTCGTCTGTCATAAGTGTTTTGAAACTTCAATAATTCATGTAACTTTGGCAGTTTTGCACGCGAATCGAACCACTGATTCGAATCAAAAGATTCGTAAAGCTTCGAAGCAGTGTTTTGAAATCGTCCATCACTAGATATTGTTGAGAAGTCGATATTGTTTTTTTGGCAAAAAGTATTCTCGTCGCTTTAAAACAGTTCGTGTGAGTACAGTGGTTCAACCTTAATATTATAAATATGTTGTAGTATCTTCTGGGCATCTGAAAGTGTTCATTTTCTTGATGTCAATAGAGACTCATTGAACCATCGGATTTCATCAAAAATATCTTCATTTGTGTTCTGAAGATGAATGAAGGTGTAGAACGACATGAGGGTGAGGAATTAATGACACAATTTTCGTTTTTGGGTGAACTAACCCTTTAAATATGGTGGAAATTTAATGGGGACTCTGCTAAACATCTCCTCTGGTGTGCCAAAGAAAAAAAATAAGCCATTCAGGCATGGAAAGACATTAGAGAGAGTAAATGATAGCAGTTTAAATTTTATGGTGAACTATTCTTTTAAAGTTGTCAAGAGAGGCCGGATTGTCGTTCTTTGACCCGTTAACAGAACAGTATGTACTACATCTGTTGCTTCCTCTGAATATGAAGTGGTAGGAAAACATCTACTGTGCATGTGAATAATTACGCATGACAGTTTTAGTTTCAACAAATATATGCTTGTATTTTATTGTCTGGCATCTGACCGATTAATTTCAAGCATCTTAAACTTTCTAACAGTATGCTCACTTTTAGAATTCTGTGTGTTGTTCCTAGTGCACATGCAGCTAACAGAAGACAAGGTTCACCCGAAAATGGAAATTGTCATTAATTCCTCATGTCGTTCTAGACCTTCGTTCATCTTCAGAACACAAATGAAGATATTTTTGATGAAATCCAATGGTTCAGTGAGTCTCTATTGACAGCAAGATAATGAACACTTTCAGATGCCCAGAAGATACTACAACATATTTATAATATTAAGGTTGAACCACTGTACTCACATGAACTGTTTTAAAGCCACGAGAATACTTTTTGCCAAAAAAACAATATAACGACTTCTCAACAATATCTAGTGATGGACGATTTCAAAACACTGCTTCGAAGCTTTACGAATCTTTTGATTCGAATCAGTGGTTCAGTTCGCGTATAAAACTGCCAAAGTTCCAAGTGTTTGGAAACTTCAATAATTCATTTGACGAACAAAGCATCATTTGCTGAAATCACGTGATTTTGGCACTCCGAACAACTGATTCGAAACAAAAGATTCGTAAAGCTTCAAAGCAGTGTTTTGAAATCAGCCATCACTAGATATTGTTGAATAAAGTCATTTGGTTTTTTTAACGTTTACACAATAATGACTGGCAACCACAAGCTTGAAAGCTCGCAGTAGAGGTTTGTATTTAAATACTTTTTGTCTCATTTTTTTGGTAAAGTTTTTTTTTTTTAACCAATATTTTAGTATCTTTTTCCATCAACGATATTGCATATAGTCACAGTTATAGTTTAATGATCATCTTAATCATGGAAAAGAAGGTCTTCATAGTTTTCAATGAAAGTTAACAAAATTCACTCTACCCGTCACTCACATGAGATCATCCAATAACAAACAACAACCATCCAACTATCCAATCAATTCCGGCATGGACAAAATCAAGCTCCGCCCAATATTTTTTCTTGTTTGGGAAGTACATACACTATACAATCACAAAAGGGAAGAAAAAACTGTCAAAACTTCTTTAATGGCAACTTTAAATGAGTCATTTAATTATAAAAGTAACAGCTCTAAAGTCGTTTTTGCCAATATTTACTCACCCTCATGTCATTTCAAAGCACCAATGTTTAACAATGTTCAGTTCTGTGGAACTCAGATCAAAATTAAAATTCATGCTGTTCATAACTTCAAGCATTATGATGAGTAAGTAATAGCAATCTGAGGTTGGAGATCATCAACTCAAGATTCAATCCAAATCTTTGTTATCAACCAAACCAGCAGTAAAAAACAACTGCCTGTCCAACCCGGGGTGATTCTTGACAAACGTCTTCGTTCTTGACATATGTCTAAAAAGTTTACTGAGAGATGTGTGGACCGTTCTTTAATTCAATAAGCTGGCTCAGACACGAGGCCAAGAGACGATCAATAGCAGCTGCTTCATTTTGGCGATCGATTTCTTTCAAACACTCATGTGGACCCGGACACAGAGGAAGAGAAATCAAGCCATGTGACGTCCTTGACAGAGGACAGACTGTGTCATTGACACAATGCAATAAAGACGTGGATCAGAATAAATGCATCAGCCCTAGTTTGAACGCAAATTTACATGCGTTGATTGTTGATACACTACACAAGACGAGATTAACCACTGCAAAAGTTTCGTGAAACGTAGATCTACTCCGCAGTATATTCAACATCCAGTATTTTCCGTTTAATAATATCGGTGTACAGTATTTTCATTTTCAGTGTAGATAGATAAGCTGTTATATCACAATTTGAATTAACACAAATAAGTGGCAATGATTTTTTCGTTGTTGTTGTTGTTATTTATGTGTCTAGAATGGAGCAGTTATGACAAAACTAATATCAAATTACTTGGATCTTAAAACACTAGAGGATTGCATTACAGCAGTCTACTCTTCTCAAAGCAGAGCAATCTGAAACTTTGCTATCCCGTCTTGTTTTCTATCAGATGTGCAACAACTTTTAAGTGCTTTATTGTTCCCTGTAATTCCTGTGCAAGTACATTTATGCTGTTTTTGCACAAAACTTTCAACAAACAATAGTAAAAAAAAAAAAAAGTGAGTTTCCACAAAAAAAAAACTGTTTTCAACATTGATAATGTTTCTTGAGCAGCGAATCAGCGTATTAGAATGATTTCTAAAGGATCGTGTGACACTGAAGGCTGGAGTAATGATGCTGAAAATTCAGCTTTGCAGGATGAACAATAATAATTATAAGTAATAATGAATTGCATTTTGAAAAAAAAAATCATTAAAACAAAACAGTACATTTCAATTGTAATATTTGACAATATTACTGTTTTTACTATATTTCTGATCAAATAATGCAGCCTTGGTCAGCATTCTTTAAAAAAAAAAAAAAGCAGAACATATTCAAAAACATCTTACCAACCAAATGCACGGACAGACGCACTCTTTGAACACTTTAACAAACGCTTAATCAGCTAATTTAACAGTTTATAGCGGCACTTTGGGGTCAAACTGCGTGCAAATTAATTACCATTTGGATGTAAATGTGATCCACCCCCATTTATTTAAATTAGATTTCACGAATAATCAAGTTTGTACTATTTGGTGATAGAGACGGCTTACTCCCGATAACCATTTTAAAATTTACATCCATTATTAAAGGAAATACGCAATGCAGTAAACCCGAAAAAAATGTAGATCTTATATTACCACTAAACCATACTAAAACAAAACAGTATAAAGCTTTAAGGTCACAATGTTTCATCATGCCCTTCAACATATCACCATGATAATCTGCCTTTCAATGCAGTGACAGCACATCCTCTGAGGCCAGATATGAAAGGATTGAAAATCTTTTTCAATATAAATCAGTAGTTGGATGTGCCCACATGAGATATCACAGTTCAAATTAGGCCAAACAGAAGAGTTGAGCATTCAAACTCTGTTTCAGAAAAAATTCTGTAGGACCCTTGACAGAGTTGGAGAAAGTTACTTTTAAAAGTAATACATTACAATACTGCATTACTTCCTAAAACTAGAAATTAATTGGTTTCTTAGTTAACATTTATGAAAAGTAATGTGTCATTACTTTTGAGTTACTTTTTCTCCCTTGGGCTGGGCTTGCTTGTTTGTTTTTCATAACCAAAAAAAAAAAAAAGTTATATTTTTGGCAAATGTTAAGGCCTCTTCACACAAACAGTGAAATGAATAAGCTTTAGGTTGAAGGAAATGCATATTCACGCCTGTGCAGTAGAGGGCGCAGCACAAACAAACCTTTCAGACATGCTGCTATACTTGTTATTAAAAAAAAGGCAGGAGAGCGGTTGGTCAATAAATTTGAAAAAGTAACTTAGATATTTGGTTGTAAACTGAAAAAGTAATCCGTTACTTTGCTAGTTACTTGAAAAAGTAGTCTGATTACGTAACTTAAGTCACTTGTAATATGTTACCCCCAACACTGACACTTGAACCTCCGCATTGCCGCTCAGCTGGGATGTGAGCTTTTTTTGTTTTGACAAGGAGATAACAGTGTCACACTGACCCAACGCTATGTTTTATTGAAAGATTACAACAATCCAAGACGGCATAAAATGGTTCATACAAATAAGAAAACTATGCTCAAGCACAATAATGTGCAAAATCCACTACGTAGATGCTTTTTTAAATCTGTAGTTTGCTACGATACTGTCACATTATGGCGGGGCTTTATAACACGCAGGGTACAATCTTTAATAATTCGGAAGAACATACAGGAGAAAAAAAACAAAGCTACAACACTAAAAACGATGCGGATGACAGTAACCGAGAGGCGTGGGTGGCGGGAGAGACCAGGGTGGGGATGATGGTGAAAGGAGCCAGGATAAGCAGGATAAGCACGAGAAGCTAGGTGGGGACCCAGAACACAGCCAGGACAATGTCCCAAGGTAGAGTCAAGGGAGGGAGGAGCCATGGCTGACAACAGGATGACTGATGAAGACGAAGCCAATGGAGGTGGAGACCCAGGTGGAGCTGAAGAGCTAACGAACCCACGCATCATCGATGGCTCTGGAGACTGAGGTGGACCCGGTGTGACAGAGGACCAAGGTGGAGCCGGAGGGAAGGCAGAGCTCAAAGAGGTGGAGGGATGAAGCCCGTGAAACGTCTGACCAAGGTGGAGTCGGAGGGAAGGCAGAGCTCAAAGGGGTGGAGGGATGAAGCCCGTGAAACGTCTGACCAAGGTGGAGCCGGAGGGAAGGCAGAGCTCAAAGGGGTGGGGAGATGAAGCCCGTGAAACGTCTGACCAAGGTGGAGCCGGAGGGAAGGCAGAGCTCAAAGGGGTGGGGAGATGAAGCCCGTGAAACGTCTGACCAAGGTGGAGCCTGAGGGAAGGCAGCGCTCAAAGGGGTGGGGAGATGAAGCCCGTGAAACGTCTGACCAAGGTGGAGCCGGAGGGAAGGCAGAGCTCAAAGGGGTGGGGAGATGAAGCCCGTGAAACGTCTGACCGAGGAGGAGAGAGGAGGAAGCCCGGTGGAGCCATAAAGATGATGGTCCCAGGTGGAGCCGAGGAGCCAAGGTATAAGTGACAGGTCAACGAGCCGAGATGTAGCGATGGACTCAATGGCTAGAGACGGCGCTAGGGGATCCTCTTTCCAAGGCGGAGCTGGTCATTTCCTGGTAATTTATTCACCCATATGTCATCCAAGATGTTTGTCTTTCTTTGGTCAAAAAGAAATGAAGGTTTTTGAGGAAAACTTTACAGGATTTCTCTCCATATAGTGGACTTCACAGGCTCTACATGTGGTGGTCTACACATCCCAGATGAGAAATAAGTTTTTTTTTAGCGAAACGATCGGTCATTTTCTAATAAATAAAAAAAATTATACTTTAACCACAAATGCTAGTCTCGCACAGCTCTGCGATGCGATGCGATGCGATCGTCACGTTGGAAAGGTTGCGGTGATTTAGGTGGAAATACCGAGTGCTTTGCATCTAAAAAGCGAAGGTGCAAAGACCAAGTCAAACGGCCTTGACAAAAAGGTAAAACAACGATGTCGTACGATTTTGAAGTTGGAGGAGAAAATGAGATGGAGTTTTTCAGAAAACTTTTACTTCCTTTGTATGCAGGAAGCATCTACTCAATATCCAACAGCACTGGTGCACTGAAAAATTGAGATATTCCTAGAAATCCGGTCAGTTTGTCATAAAGCCTTGTGGCTTGCCAAAATATCTTAGTAATTCAGACCTCTTACAGGTTATTTCGCAGGGATTTGAATTGAGATTTGAAGGGTTGTACTGAATGCGTAAGTGATTCATGCCGCTCAAGAGGACCATCTCAACATATCCGCTGACTGTACACCGCTCATAAAACCAACATGACACGTCATTCCTCTCTGAAGCCGAAGCGGAGCAGTGATTCATGTTATGAGCTAATAACACTTAGACATGCTCCAGTTACCACCACTGACCTCCTGATCATAATAAATGCCTCTAATTATTCCCATTAGAATCAGATATCGCTTTCAATTGAAAAAGCAGGATTTGTTGCAGAGATGGGTCAAGTTTGAGGATGGGGTGTCTGGAAAAGGATCAGTACGCTGGGTTTTTTTTTTTTTGTTCATTGAATGAGATGAGACAGTAGCTGGAATGGGTGGTATGATAGTTTATATGGTTTCATAATGTTGAGTCTTTTTTAAAGCACGTGAGATTCATTTGTTATGAATAATCTTCCCTGGGTTTGTGTGCATTAAATTGTAATTTGAATAAGAAAACAATCAAATGAAATAAGGCACCTTTCATTTGTATTTAATTTAAAGGTCAGAAGATCTATTATGCTCACAAAGACTATTCATTCGATCAAAAATACAGTAAAAACAGTAACATTGCTAAATATTACTAATTAAAAGAACCATTTTCAATTTTAAAAATGCATTTTATCCTGTATTTTTTGCTGATTTGCTGCTGAAGAAATTATCAATGTTGAAAACAGTTGTGCAGCTTCATATTTTTGTGAAAACTGAAAATTTTTTCCAGTATTTAATGAATAGAAAGTTTAAAACAGCAGCATTTATTCGAAACAGAAGAAAGACATCCGTGATAATGCAAAAGTTTTGTCACTTTTGATCAATTTAATGCATCCTTGCGGAATAAAAGTATTTATTTCTAGATGTAAAATGAATTTTAAAAAAGTATGTACATATGAAAAAAAAAATTATATATATATTGCTCAATAATGTATCTCTGTATGGGTGGGTGGCATTACTGGCATAGCTAGAATCGTATATACACTGACATACTGTTACCATTAAATATAATTGCTCATACTATAATTTAAGATTTTAGCAATGCCAGTAATGCCACCCACCCATACAGAGATACATTATTGAGCAAAAATGAGTTGTATTTGCCAGTGTGAAAGAAAAATTGAGTATGAGGAAAAAGTCTCTCCTCACCGGGTTCTGCGGTCAGACGTCTTGGTGCAGGTGTGCTGAGGAGGAACGTTTCTCCACTTTTTGGCTTCCACCACCATGGCCTCAGCATCCACCAAACCAAAGCCATACAGATGACTGACTAGCAGTGAAAAACAAACACAACACACACACACGCTTATTAACCAAGTACAACTGTCAGCTGAATGTCTGGAATAGGATAAGTCCATCTTTATTCATTTAGGTGAACTGTGACATGCATTATTATTTAGATGCATTATGTCATTCACGCAGACATTTAATTCACACAACTAATATCACCAATATGGGGTTTTAATGCAATATCTAGATAATGTCGATATATTGATTGCAGTACAAATACGGTATACTGCTGATATACTATAAATAATTCACTTTAATGACAGTAAATGAGACATAAGTGTCAAAATTATAGGCAAATTTTACATAATATATGCTGGAAATTTGCTTAATCATGTTTCTGAAAATATGAGACTTGTTTTCATGGAAAACATCTTCAATTAAGTTTAATTTTCATACTACTGGCATAGTTTTTTATTATTTTAATCATAAACAAAACAATTTTGTGAGATTCATTCTTACACAATTTGCCAATGAAAGGACAGACAGCTATACACACACTATATATAAAATATATTTAGACATTTATACACATATATAAAATTTATTTTTGCAGTGTAGATTTGGAAATCGCTCTCGTGTCTTCAAACTCATGGTTCGATGTTCTATTCCTATCTATCTAAAAATAAAAAAATAAAAAGTACAAAGAGTTCCATGAGATTACTATGCGTTTGGACATATAGTCCAGCATGAGTCATAAGTACCATATAAAGTCAAACACATCATGAGTCCACTTCATTACTCGCTTGAGGAAAATAAAATAAAGTACACACCACACATCTACATACGAAATAGTAAAAACCTCAAACAGCAAAGTCATTTCTGAGGCTTTTACCTTTGTGTCCGGCTGCATTAGTTTTCCAGTCACCGGCTTTCAGGTGAGCCTGTCTCGACGTCTTTACAAGGAGATGTTGAACATCTCTCCAGGTGATCAGAGGACTGAAAAATAAATTGATAGAGAAAAGAAAGAAGCCTTTTGAGTTGTATTGCTCTTTAAAAAAAAAAAAAAGTCCTCTGTAGAACAACAGCCATTTCATTTTACTCAACATTTTTACTAAATTTGTAACAGAAATGAACATGAATTCTTCATTGAGTCCACTGTTTTGCTTTCCATCTGAGGAGCTCAATTTGAAGAGGCTTTTGAAGCGCTCTTTCAATTGAGAGTAACAATTGCATCCCAGTAGGTAATTCTCAGTAGCAGCTCTCAATGCTATAGGCTGCCTCAATCCACTTCTAGCAGGAGCAGAGACTCATGTACAGATAGAGGACAAATATTGGTGGCTAAATCCAGGCCTTTGATTATCACCATCTGACTTTCAGCAACAGACACTCAATACGAATTTTGAATGTTTAATGCACCTATAAAAGAAAAATACTGAAATTTTTTCATTTTATTTTTTTGATTGGCTGGGGCAGACTTAAGCCCTTCATAAAACTTCAACAAGCAGCTTGCCTCAGACTGCTTTTAATCAATGCACAAATGATAAAAAACAGACTAATAACACATCTTTGCTCAGCCCACCCCTGCCCGTGTCCAGAGCCAGCCCTGGCAAGTTCAGGACAGATCACAAAACACACAAAACAGCAGCACACTTGCCTGAGAGTTACTGCTTAAACAGATTAGGGTTTTTTTTGTTTTGTTTTTTCAAAATCTGTGGCTAACATTACATGAGACTTTTTTGTTCAACCACATAGACAGATCATGTCTCTAAAGTAAATACAGTATAATTTGTTTTTCTGAAACTGAATTATGCTAAATTGAATAAATGTCCTAAAAGACAGAAAAGAAGAGAGGAGTCCAAAAGTAAAAGTAAATTCATATTTGATTTTCTTAACATTCTGTTTTACGTCTCTCTAGCACAGGGATATTCAATTAAAGTTCCAAGAGGTCCGGTCTCTGTATTTCCTTCCCAGCGGAGGTCCGGACAGCACATTTTTGGAATAGTTAGGCTACACATTTCCATGGGGGCAGCCATAGAACTTTGCAAAAGAAAAAAATCCTAAAACACACATAGTAGTCATAAAAGATGAGAATCTTGGGCACCGAGAACCAAAGCAGTAATATCTAAGAATTTTTACTAAAATTTAACAATAAAAAGTAAAGATTTCCTCCAAACTGGATATCTGGAGGTAGTATAAAAAGTCAGATCAGATGTTTTATCTGGCTATTATAGTATATATATATATTCCACCACTTAGACAACTAGGTGTATGGAACTGAGAAAAAATACTGGAGGTGCAGGGTTTACCGCTTAAAGGTGCACTATGTAGTTTTTCAATCGCTAGAGGTCGCCTGTTCAAAACAATTCCTCGCCTATTCCAACGATTCCTCGCTGAAACTTGGTGTAGCTTGATGATGCCAAGTTTGAGCGAGGAATCTTGGGACATGTGGTCTTCACCTCACAGCCGGTGGAAAAGAATCGGGATGGGGCTTGGGCAGAAATCATGGTCATGGATGCGATTATTAACGTTACTGTAGTGTGAAGGACTGAGTGTTGTGGAGCTGAATGAGCAGCGGGACTTTTATTATGCCGCAGTCTCCAGCGTCGCTTCCGCTTTTCCGGTCATGAGTATGAGTATGCTCTGTTTATCATATTAGATACATTAGAGTGTGTTGAAAATGATGTTATAACGTTACTCTGAGCGTTCACTCCCCGGCTGCTGTGAGACACTTGTTTCACTGCAGTAAGAGAGATCCATATTACAATATCATATTAAATGCTGGATGGGCTGTGCAATGGCATTCAATACTCTTTAAAATGAATTGGATGATTGAGAAATTTCTGCATTACTGTTACTAAAAATACAGATGTATCTTATTATGCTTTGTTAGCTATTTGACATAATATTGTTTAAATCTAATTTACTTGATTTTACCATGCTTTTTTTCTTTTTTAATAAATCTGCAAAAATGTCAAGAATTCTGTGGGTTTTTTGTCAATATGGGGTGCTGTGTGTACATTAATGAGGGGAAAAAAATGAACTTGATTTTAGCAAATGGCTGCAATATAACAAAGAGTGAAAAATATAAGGGGGTCTGAATACTTTCCGTACCCACTGTATATACATATACACAAAATGAAGAGGCACTTTTGGTTTTTAACTGAGATGGCTAACACTACTGACTTTATGCAAAGCATTTCCCATGATGAATAATGATACTGATTGGTTCTTTGGCTCAGACTGTTTTCTCACCACAACTAAACTGCTCCAAAGTCCTTTTTTTAATCAAACCAATTGTTTGGTGCAGATCCGTACGCAATTGCAATGTTCATATATGCCCAAACTAACCAAACTACAGGGAGTGCAGAATTATTAGGCAAATGAGTATTTTGACCACATCATCCTCGTTATGCATGTTGTCTTACTCCAAGCTGTATAGGCTGGAAAGCCTACTACCAATTAAGCATATTAGGTGATATGCATCTCTGTAATGAGAAGGGGTGTGGTCTAATGACATCAACACCCTATATCAGGTGTGCATAATTATTAGGCAACTTCCTTTCCTTTGGCAAAATGGGTCAAAAGAAGGACTTGACAGGCTCAGAAAAGTCAAAAATAGTGAGATATATTGCAGAGGGATGCAGAAATCTTAAAATAGCCAAGCTTCTGAAGCGTGATCATCGAACAACCAAGCGTTTCATTCAAAATAGTCAACAGGGTCGCAAGAAGCGTGTGGAAAAACCAAGGCGCAAAATAACTGCCCGTGAACTGAGAAAAGTCAAGCGTGCAGCTGCCAAGATGCCACTTGCCACCAGTTTGGCCATATTTCAGAGCTGCAACATCACTGGAGTGCCCAAAAGCACAAGGTGTGCAATACTCAGAGACATGGCCAAGGTAAGAAAGGCAGAAAGTCGACCACCACTGAACAAGACACACAAGCTGAAACGTCAAGACTGGGCCAAGAAATATCTCAAGACTGATTTTTCTAAGGTTTTATGGACTGATGAAATGAGAGTGAGTCTTGATGGGCCAGATGGATGGGCCCGTGGCTGGATTGGTAAAGGGCAGAGAGCTCCAGTCCGACTCAGACGCCAGCAAGGTGGAGGTGGAGTACTGGTTTGGGCTGGTATCATCAAAGATGAGCTTGTGGGGCCTTTTCGGGTTGAGGATGGAGTCAAGCTCAACTCCCAGTCCTACTGCCAGTTTCTGGAAGACACCTTCTTCAAGCAGTGGTACAGGAAGAAGTCTACATCCTTCAAGAAAAACATGATTTTCATGCAGGACAATGCTCCATCACACGCGTCCAAGTACTCCACAGCGTGGCTGGCAAGAAAGGGTATAAAAGAAGAAAATCTAATGATATGGCCTCCTTGTTCACCTGATCTGAACCCCATTGAGAACCTGTGGTCCATCATCAAATGTGCGATTTACAAGGAGGGAAAACAGTACACCTCTCTGAACAGTGTCTGGGAGGCTGTGGTTGCTGCTGCACGCAATGTTGATGGTGAACAGATCAAAACACTGACAGAATCCATGGATGGCAGGCTTTTGAGTGTCCTTGCAAAGAAAGGTGGCTATATTGGTCACTGATTTGTTTTTGTTTGGTTTTTGAATGTCAGAAATGTATATTTGTGAATGTTGAGATGTTATATTGGTTTCACTGGTAAAAATAAAAAATTGAAATGGGTATAAATTTGTTTTTTGTTAAGGTGCCTAATAATTATGCACAGTAATAGTCACCTGCACACACAGATATCCCCCTAAAATAGCTAAAACTAAAAACTAAAAACTAAAACTTCCAAAAATATTCAGCTTTGATATTAATGAGTTTTTTGTGTTCATTGAGAACATGGTTGTTGTTCAATAATAAAATTAATCCTCAAAAATACAACTTGCCTAATAATTCTGCACTTCCTGTAAAGGGGGAAACTCTGCCAGGTTCTGAAACTCCAATTGAGCCAGGTGTGAAAATGACCATCTCCACCATCCCATTATACCAATACATAAAAGTTAGTTAAAAACATGTATAGTAATATAAAGAAGCAGTGCAGCTTTCCGCAACTGTTTGGAAACTCACTTTGCCTCCAGAGCGAGAGCGATGATACCCGCCACCATCGGTGCAGATACGGAGGTGCCCGTGTGGCCATCGGTACACCTCTGCCGCAGGTCTGTGGTCACCTGGTACCAGAAACACATGAATACAGAGAGTTAACAACTTCAGTGTTATACACAAGCATAAGTCTGAAATAAATCTTATTAACAGGTAGGTATGGCAGGTCTCCTAAATTTGTGGGAGGCCACTTCTTCTGTAAAAAGACACTTAATATTCAGTAATATTATTGATTTGACAGCACTGACACCATCGGATGAGAACAAAACTTGAACTGTTGTCTTCTGCAGAGCTGCTGAACTAATTTCATAACTGATGAACCTTATAGTTATTAAACAACTGAAACACTGAACTGTTTTGAGCCGAGTAATGACATATTTGATGAAGTTTGCATCATTGATTCTGTTATTTCCATGTTTATTAATGTGAAGCCGCTTTGAAACAATCTGCATTGTATTAAGCGCAAAAGAAATAAAAGTGACTTGACTAGAGGGAATGATGCAGGCGTCAAGTCTTAAAACATTCAGCTATCCACTGAAAGAATGCGCTTTCGTGACAGTGATGGGATGAGTGGGTTTTCTGCAAAGTGCTCTGTAAATATTTCGTTGTTGTGGATTTCTGGGAAGCAGCGGGTCACCCACAGAGCTGCTCTGGTAGCCCGCAGGCGCTCCAATATACGTCTTCAATCAAACATGAGCTTGATTACACTGTCCGTGGCACTGACCCCATTCATGTTTGTTCTTTTGAGAAACACCAGTGTCCAGAGGAAGATGCCGAGATAGGACACACATGCTCTCGTCCAATATGTGTGTGTGTGTGTGTGAGGGCATTCCCTACGTTATGGGGACCAAATGTCCCCACAGGTATAGTAATACAAGTAAATTTTGATCTTGTGGGGACATTTTTTTGGTCTCTCATGAGAAACAAGCTTTTATATATAATATATATATTATTAATATATACAGTTTGTACAGTATAAAAACCATTACGCCTATGGAATGTCCCCATAAAAAATTAAAACACAACGTGTGTGTGTGTACTTGTATTCCTTACATTTTGGGGGACCAAATTCCCCACAATGCAAGTAAAACCAGTAAATCTTGACATTGTGGGGACCTTTTGTTGGTTTTAGGGGAGTTTTTAAAGGTTTAGGGGTAGGGGTAGTGTAGGGGGACAGAATATACAGTTTATACTGTATAAAAACCATACGCCTTTATGTACTGGATGCTGATTGGCTTGTAAAAAGAAATCATTTCATACTGGAAAAAGGCAAAACTGCATGTGCTTACTGGATTGTAAAAAGTGAGCGTTGCATACTGGAATAGAGGCAGAAGTGAATGCATTCGGCTGCATTACATACAAGACATTTTGATGAAGGATTAACAAATTTTCATTAAAAATTATCTTAAAAAAAAAAAAAATGCATGAATTTATCGTTCAGAATGAGACCAGCAACATGCCTTAAAATAAAAAGGATTACTTTTGATTGAATCCGGTGCTTCCAGGTTGTACATCAGAATGTCAGCTCATTATTGGCCGTCACACACGTCGACCAATACTGAGCCGGTGTTCTGACGTTGAACCCAGAAGCGCCGCACTGTGTTTACAACATGAACAGCATATGAAAATGACAGGGAAGAGAAGAAATTGCTGAATAAAGTCGTTATTTACGTTTTGTTTTTGTGCAAGTATTCTTGTCGCTTCATAACATTAAGGACTATTTTAATGATTTCTTTACTACCTTTCTGGTCCTTGAAAGTTGCAATGACGTTGCTGCCCATGGGTGTTTCAGAAACTTTATGTATGAGTAATAATAATGGTTCAGCTCACTTTATCAACACCATAAATAAAGCTATAGCATTTCCCGGTGTAGATACGGTATAAACAAAATTAGTTTGTGAAAAAAGATCAAGAAACCTGCCATGCATGTGTAAATGAGCTCTTAAGCCAATAACAACTAACCAAATACCAGAAGAGAAGCAAAACCCATAGTAGTCATTCTTAAGGATGATGTCATAATCTGCACTGCTGGAAGAGAAAGCAAATGCGCACACACATACACACACACACACACACACACACAAAATGCTAGTTCTCTTCATCCTCTTGATAGCTCCCTGCAGTTTTCTGTGCGCATGGGAGCCAGAGCAAACATTCATCCCCAGTCATTTTTCCAAGCATCTCATTTGATCAATAGATATTTGTGGAAACAGCCAAACAAGAGCTCAGCTGTATTAGCAGGATAAACCACAGGATCTGGGACAGCTGATCTATAGAAGACATCTGAGTTTTGGTAGTTCATCATATAAAACTGTATTTCTATACTAGTCCAGTCAAAAGTTGAAAGATCTGTCCTTCAATGTTGGGATTTCTCACCCATTTTATCACCCACAAGGCAAAAAAAAACACACCTGATTGCTTAGAAATGGAACAGCACATCTATATTACTCATGTCCATTGCATAAATGGACCGGTCGGACGTTCAATACTTAGAAAGTGATGAGGAGGAATGTGTCACAGAAATAATTGAGATGAATTGTAGGACACAATATGTGGCATCAAGAGAGCAAATGACCTAATAAAACAACATACTTACAAGGCCGAAAGTAAGACGAGGACAAAAGGTTGAGTAGATGACAGATGGAGAAGACAAATGGAGTACACAAAGATGCACGCTTAAAGGGGTCATATAAAATGGAACATAAGATTTCTTTTGCTCTTTTGGAACAGCACAACTCAATCCGCTCTATGGTGCATCACAACACGTTTTGCTTCAGGATACAAGCAACACAACAGAGAACCTAATGTGAATATTGTACAAAGTAAAATAAAAACAAATGTTGTTCATTTGAACTTTATATTCAGCAAAGAATACTGAAAAAAAACAAATGTATCACGCTTCCTACAAAAAACTGTTTCAACAGTGAATAATAAATTCAAATAATCAGAAAGCAGAAAATTTCTTCAGCACCAAATCAGCATATTAGAGTGATTTCTGAAGGATCATGTGACACTGGAGACTGGAGTAATGATGCTGAAAATTCAGCTTTATCATCCCAGGAATAAATTACTTTTTAAAACATATTAAAAAAAGAACACAGCTATTTTAAATTGTCATAATGTTTCACAGTGCAACACTTTACAATGCGAGTAAATCACTCCCATATGCGACTAAATTTTCATGTTAGGCGACTAAATAACATCTATCATTAGCACATTAGTACACTTGTACTAAATACAAGTTTAGGACAGATATATTTTCAATATCCTTCACTTGTACTGAACTCTCTGAACGCTTTAGATTTTCATACTTTCACATCATATTATATATGAACATATCTTCATGTAAAAATTTTCCCCAAGAACCAATGAGGTTCATTCTCACGTGTTACGCAGGACATGAGCTTCTATGAGGTTCATTCTCGTGTGAACCAATGAGCAATTGTGTCTCTTCAGAAATTTTGAACTGAACCACTCAATTCGTTTTACGATCTCTTTATGAACTTTTTGAAGCATCGTTGCGTAGCTGCCAATGGAAAGCACAGAACCAGATCAGATTTCCTTAAAAATATCTTCACTTATGTTCCGAAAATGAGCAAAAGTCTTATGGGTTTGGAACGACATGAGGGTGAATAAATGATGACAGAATTTTCATTTTTGGGTGAACTAACCCTTTAAAAAGGTACAGCCCAGTGTCAGAGAAAGGTCAACCTTATTGAAGAACTGAAATACTAAATGTTTAAAATGAAAATGTTTTTAAACCAATGGATTACATATGACTGAGATTTAACAGATGTTCGTGTGAGCGACACTCACGTTTGTGGGAACATGGACGCGTTACTTAACTATTTTGCGGTCGTAGAACTCTCCGCTGCTGTATGTGGTGGCAAGGGTGGAAGAGCAGACCTCCAGATACCAGGGCTTGTTGCCGTTTTCCGTACTGCTGCTGACAGAGATGGTGTAGATGCTGTTGGTGTAGCCGTCGCAGGAGCAGTGATCGCCCTGCCGTCCTCCGTTACCAGACGCCCAAACAAAGATGGAGCCGAGACCCTTACGGCCCTGTAGAGACATGAAAACACGTGAATGAAACGTTAGGTTACACAAATATGACTGAAAACATGCAATAGACAGTGTTATTTACATACTGTTAAAAGTATCTATTAATATTTTGAATTTGCTTTTATTTTTAGATTTTTTGTTTTATATTTATTGTCATCACTATATTCTAAATATTTATTTCAGTTAGCAGGGCAACGTTTTTAAGTTTAATTTTAATTTTATTTGATCAATTACTGAAAATTGCTTCTTATTTATTTGACTTTTATTTATTCATTTTTTTTAAATTAATTTTATTAACACCACGACCAAGTTGTAAACAACACTGACAAGATAAACCATTTATTTCTACCATCTTTACAAATATAAAATTTAGAAAATGTGAATTTTGAAATGATTTAAGCAACAATATTTTGGAAAAAAAATAGACATTACATGGTTAGTTCATATTTTTTAAAACAATTTAATTTGACATAACATTTTAAATTATGTCTTAGTGCCCAGTCCTAGTCAAAACCATCATAACCATCACACTAGAGCAGGTCAGCTTTAGACACATCGTCACTTTAAATGTTAAGCTTTTAATTTAGTCTTAATTTCACAACCCTGAGAGTTACTCACTGACAAATCCCTCATGTTTGTGTGTGCGAGTTTGAGACAACAACCTTTTTAATTCCCAGTTCAAAGGCTTGTTTGGCCAGAGGCCCCGGTCCATCCACGGTCTTCCCGTCATCATCGGGGCCCCAGCTGGCACTGTAAATGTCGATGTAGTCTGGCCTTATTCCCAGAGACTTGGCCTCCACCACATCAGTCACGTCTCCATCAAGCATTCGAACACCTTAGAGAAAAAGTTCCATCCAAAAATGAACAAATTCAGTCATTGTATGAATCGCCCCAATGTCATTCCAAACCAAAATGGATGTTGATTTATCCTCCCAAGCTCTGAAATGCATCATGAAAGTGTCCCTAAAGTAGCCCAGTTTACTTGTGCACTATAAACCATGCCATTTTGTGGTCGAAATACGAGAACCAATTGTGTTTGGCATCAATAACTTCAAACATAATGCAACTTTCTATGAGTTTCAGAACGATATTGCAAAGGGGGAAAAAGAAAGGAGAACAAAAAACAAAATCAACTGGGGAAAACTGGCTGACCTAAAAGAGTTATGAAGAGTCTGTGTGATAAAAGTTTAACTTAATACTTTTTTCATCTAATACATGTCATTTATTTCATTTCAGCTTTATTTTTATTACTGAAAACCATGTTTAATAGTAAAATATACAATGTTTAATGGTAAAATAAGTGCAGAAAGAGAATTCCTTACAACTCACACACAAACCCACAGCACACAATCATATGCCATATTGTCGGTAATGCAAATAAATTGCAACTGAAATCTGTGCTGCAATGAGATGTTTACAAATTCTCGATAATCTGCAGTCTTTCTCCTCATTCTGTTACTGAAGTAAAGCTTAATGTCCTTTTCTAGCTCTATTTTGAAAAAAGAAATCCTTGCTTTTTGCATAAATTGAGAGAATAAGTGGTACAGAAAAATCATATCATCTATTCAAGTAATTTAGCTGCAACTTTCATACAAAGCATCTTACAGTAAACTCGATACAGACTGATCAACTTGGAAACTTCAAACTCTTTTTAAGTACGTAGCTCAGGTGCACAATGGTGTAAGTTGGGGTTCAAACCAACAGACTTTCAGCTACCAACCAAGATCTTTGATGGACAACTGAAATGAGGAGGCAGAATTAAATCAGCTTATTTAGCCTAATTCAAGAAGTCAATAAGAGCTTCCTGCCATAATATAATAACAAAGGTGTGTGTGTTTGTTTTCCTGTGCACTCATGAGACTAGAAAAGAGCTCGATTGTATAGTGCGAGAATGTGTGTCCATGCACATTATTATTTCTAACACCATATGTGCAGCACGCCGTTTTCCTTCCTTGAAACACCTCTAAAGGGAAAAGCAGGGGGTTCAACACTTCTCTATCATTCCTCTCACTTCTAACAAGCTGCATTACACCTCAAATTGATTTCTCGACTTCTAAAACAGCACAGAGTAAACACTTTTCTGAACTGCAGAGCAGAAAAACTAATCATTTCTACATATCTAATTATGGTTAAAGGACATGAAGTTCTACATAGCAACCTAGCCGAGACCGAATAGATTAGAAATGTCATTAGAAGGCGATGAAGTCATTGGCTTGAATCTGACACGTATTAGCTTTGGCAGGATTTCAATGATAAAACGGGGGAAAAAAGACAACTGCTGAGCCAAAAGACCTAAAGCACATCTTTCATTGTGCTAATCTGTCTGTATCTGGCTTGGAAAAATGACTCTTTTCAAACATCAGTTCACTATTCTTAAGAGGAATATTTTGCAGGCAGGACTTAACAATTGAGATAGATTACGATATGTGCAGCCAACATTTGGATGGGGGACAAGTCAATCATCTGTCCACTTTGTGGTTATTAGTGGTGTATTATCATGCAGAACTTGTCCTGTAATGTCTGTGCCACAAACACGAACAATTCCTCAAATCGCAGTTTATTGAAGACATCAGACTTGAACATTTTTACATGGCAGATGATAAACTATCACCAATGCATTGCATTCATGTAGGCCAGTGGTGAGAATATAAAAGCATGGCTAAAAAAAAATGCTAGTGCGGTTGAGAAAAACATTCAACAGATTTTGTTTTTATTTGACAAGAAAGAGGAGTAAAGAAAAATAGTTCAAGATGCAATCGCTAGGTGGCGCAGTCCTCAAACTCCTTAAACCAAATTCAAATTGTCACTAAATGTTCTTCATTTACTTAAGATGCACTGAAAACATAACATATTTTATGAGAAAAATCAAGGTGGCGAGGCAAAATGGCTGACCTTGAAAAAAAAAGAATATTTTATTGACATCCAAGATTGTGACCAATCTAATGAATTAATCAGCAACAGCGAAACATAAAATGGTTGAAAGACAGTAAATTAGAAAAGGAGTATTGACTGCTGAATTATTGACTTTAACTGGCATCCAATGAACTGAGGACGAATCGTCCTTCAACAGTCCAAATTTATGCTTGGAGAATAATACAGATCTAAAATTAGTTTGTTAGAAAAATGTAAAGCATTTTAACACCAGCTAAACAAACACTGAATATCTTATCTGCTGTATGATTAAAATACCTTATATTGTGCCATTTTAAAAGATTCCTCAAGGTTATTTTTGGAGGTCTCCAACCATAAGTTCACATACATCCAAGGTAAAAAAAAATAAATAAATAAAATCCTTTCTAATTTTCTCATAATATACATTCCAGCATCAGCTCTTATCTCACAATGTCTGAAGAAATGCATGAATTTTTTCCCAAACCAGTTTAGCGGAAACTCCGTCCCTAAACTTACCCCAAACCTTTCCTTCAATCTCCTGCCATAAGCTGCGTTTCTACCGCAGGAACTTTCCTTGGGAACTAGGGACTTTGGGGTGGTACTCTATGCGTTTCGACCTCAGCAATGAGGGTCTAAATGAAGATCCGGGTAAAAATGCTCACGATGTTCAAAGTTCAAGAACATTCAGGATTGGGACTTGGGCGCTGAACATGATGATTGGTTGACTTCACGCAGCACTTTATTTCAACCACCGTTTTTAAAAGTCTGTTGTGGTGCATGCAGTGAGAGTTGTTTGTTATTTGAATCAAGAACGGATTTTAAAAATTACGACCGATGGCCCGAGGTTCAGGCTTTATTAAACTTATGCAGAGGACAAAATGCAGCAGGATCTGGAAAGTCGAGCACAGTCCTACATCAACAGACTAATTTACCCAATCTTCATGGTACTTTAGGCTGTGATGGAAACACAGACAGTAACAGGTCTGGGGGAAAAAAGCTCCTGGGACAAATTTTTCCAAGTAATTTTGGTGAAAACGCAGCTATAGACTCAAATGCCAAAGAGTAAAACTAATGAAAATGAATGAATATAATGGGAGCTTCACACCCTCACTTGGCTCCTTAAGAGACTGTATATGCAGCCCTATCCTGTACTCGCAGTTGCATCACTTAACTTTATGCATTTGGCAAACAGCGAAACTGGAACAGCACAGGCCCGAACCCTGCCAAGTCTGAGCAAAGGATGCGTTTGTCGGCCCTACCACCTGCAAGTACAATAAGGAAATATTTGTGTCTTTCAGCGCAGCTGCGGGCTCAAACAAAATGGCCCCAGATGGCTGATGGCATATCACGAAATCCACATTTTGATTAAACCCGATCGCCCTTTTCATAGGATTAATTGCTTATGAGCGCATGAATGTTGAGCGGTTCGCTGTCCACTAAATTAATGAACTCTCCGAACAGAGGCGGACAGGAGTGCGGGCGTCTCGCCGATTTTAATCCTGTGCACACATGCGGAATAATCCTGTCTTATCTGCTCTGACTGCGTCTAAACCCGTTTCTTGATCAGGGTTTAGCCACTCGCGGCAACTGGTCAGTTTTGCCAATCCATGTGTGTGTTGAGTGTCGGGTCTGTAACTGAAACACCATCTGAGTTTTCTAAGAAAACAAGGAGGGCAGGGCAGTAAACAGACCATTTTCAGAAAGATACATACCTCCTATGCGGGCATTGTAGGCTATACCTACAATGCAGTGCGAGTTGTTGGCTGCGGCGGCAACTTCACCTGCACATCGCGTCCCATGCCTGGAAAGAAAGAGAAATTAAATCATAAATCACACAAAAAATTGAAGCGTGTGCATGTGTCCGAGTTTGATCCCATGCCAATCTTCCTTCCCCATTTATTCCTCAATATATTCCGTCCTCTCCACACTGCCAATTAAAAAATAAAATAGAAAAGCTGGATTAAATATTACCAAAGTCCCTTTCAAGAAAAGTCTCTTCACTCTGTGGCCACATTTGCACTGATCCCCTTCCACGTTAAATCGCCATTTTACACCGGTATGTTTCTACAGTAGCCCTAAACGGACAAACTGCTCTACAGAGTGGGTTTGCTTGACTTGCATCCCTCTGCCGTCTCAGACGATGACATTTTTGTCCTGTGTTGGCCACTGTTGCTTCTATATATTGCAATTCGCAACCTCACCGCAAGATGATGTCGCTAAAATTTACACTGCGCCTTTAAAAAATTTTTAAATTGGCTGTCACACGGATGTTCAGCTAGTTTTAGTTCATGGACGTTTAGTTTGTTTTCCATTAACCACATGTGTTCCTTTGTATTTCCCAGCACTCTTTAGTTTCCATGGTTACTGTTCCTTGTTAGCAGCTGTGTTTGATTAATTATCTTCTTTCAGTCTACACCCAAGTTCCTCTGTCTCCCGAGTTCACCGTCGTTGTTGTTTGCGTTTCGCCTGATTACCTGCTTACTCATTAAACCTCATTATATTTTTAAATCCTGTCTTCATCTTCAGCATTGTGACAATGGCATCATATTAGGTTATATAAAGTTTATAATTAAAGAATAAACATCCTTTCAAGTTTTATAAATGCTAGTGAGAAAATTAAAAAGCTTTTGACCAGCAACTTGTATATTCTCAAATGTCAGGGTGGCACAACTGAACTTTTATTATGAATTAACAAAGTAATAACAGTAAACATGATAATGCACCATCTAGAGGAGCCCAACTGATCCAGAGAGAGAAGGTTTGTAGGCCTCGCTGAAAGGTATTTCAAGTATGGGTAGGTTGGTACAGCTTCCATGTCAGGTGCTACAACTACAGTATAAAACATATACAACTATTTGGTTGTACCACCTGACATAAATGGTAAAAAAAAATGAATTTATATACTTTGAAATGTTATTTAACAACTGAAACCTGTTTAAACACATGGTTAATGACTCAAAAATATGCATTACATCAGTTTTGCAAAGATTTTTTGGGACCCAGCTGCCAGTTTTATTATGTAAAAACAACAGATTTGTCTTTTAGAGTGTACAGTTCAAATGTTTGGGGTCGGCAAGATATTTACAGTTCTTCGCAATTACTTTGGCACATTTTTCCGAAACGGTCTCAACATTCTCTGTTTGCTGGAACATCAGAACTTTATTGCATGTCTGCAATAGAGTTACTCACCCAAAACAATTCATTCATCCTTCAAATCCTGGTTATTGTGTCAGTAAATTGGCCAATGCCACCAAAGTAAAAAGTGTTTGTCGTCATGTATAGAAAGCTGTCAACAAAAAAAGTAGCGAAAACTACACAAGAATGTCAGTTTTGTCCGTGTATCTTTTTAGATAAAAGATTTCAACAGCAGGTAAAAATGTACTGGGAAAAGTCAGTACTGTAAAAATAAGAAAACGCCCATTTTTATTCATATAGCACAATTATTTTATAGAAATGTGTTGCATGCAAACTGAAAAATTCACAGTTGCTTGTTCAGTTTTGCACTATTATGTCTTCCCCAATCCCACCACACACTTTTACATACCTTCCTATTGCTCTTCCATGACAAGCAACTGTGAATTTTCAGTTTACATGTAACACGTTTCTACAAAAATAAATGTACTATATAAATGCAAAGGTATTTATACAGTACTGCTGTAGCTGCTGTTGTTTAGGGTTGACAATCCTCCATTTTCAAAAACTGTAGTGATTGTGGATTGCTTCCAAACTCGATCGGTATGACTTTGATTCCAATTTCATTACAACGGCAGGCCGTTTGCCACTACATTACAAACATTCCATGTCAGATATTTATGGCTTTTACATGCACATCCAACAGATTATTTTGCATGTGATGGCTCACACGGTGAGTAAATAGATATAAGTTGTTAAGTTGATGTTCAATTGATCAGTTTAGATCAACAAGCCATGTGCATTTAGTTACTGTCCAAAAGACAAATGAACTTTTTTTGCACACATGCCAAAACTCATGCAAATTGCTTAAATCAATAAGAAATTAAAATTGAATATTTTTGGCGCTTCATAAAATTAAGCTAGAACCACTATAGTCATGTTGACTATTTTAACTATGTCTTTACTACCTTTCTGGGCCTTGAAGGTGGTAATAAGGTTCCTTGATATGGGGGATCAAAAATCGTTCAGATTTCATCAAAAGTATCTTAATTTGTGTTCTGAATGTCTTATGGGTTTGGAACGACATGAAGGTGAGTGATGACAGAATTTTCATTTTTGGGTGAACTAACCCTTTAAGAAAGTAAACAGGGTAAATTTTTCATTTCATTTTGGTAACTAAAGGTAAAAACTTTTTTGAAACTGATATGCAAGTCAGTTCTCTGTCCACCACTGTCACAGCATATCGCTGCAGGCTGCATTAGCAGTGCATTAATTGCATTTTTATCTTATGCACCGTTCACTCACTCTTGTTCGCTCCGTGCACCTCATTAACAAAGTCTCTTAATATTTTTTTCCCTTTGTCCCCACTTAAGCTTCTGCTCCGGGAGGCACGTTCCTCACTTCAAAAATGAATTTAACGTTGCATTGTTTTCCGTCTCAAATATCCTGATGAGTATTAACAAAACAGTGCTTTGAAGTTTCGTCTGAGCTCTTGGCAGTTCATTTGTAAACATGCGGCATGAGCAGAGAACGAGCATTAAATCAGGTGCTTATCAAAGACAGAGACGTTTTCAATTAAATCTACACCACCCTGAATCCCACAGGATTGGATTGGTTTGGTTTCAGTGCTTCTGTGATTTTGCATGTCAACAGAATGAAAAGGCTTTTGTGTGGAGTCTAGCTTTACTGCTTTGCTCCAAATATCATAGGTTTTGAGGAGTACGATCTTTCAAAATATTGCTATGTTTACTGGAGATATAGTCCAAAATCTAGCCAGATCTACCCAGAACACCCCTGCAACCATTTTGAGGTGATAATTCCTGTCGCACAGTCTGCTTCATTAAGTTAGGTGTTATAGATACAAGTGTGAGATTTTAACCTGCGCTAGCGCATAGATCCCACAGTCTATTCGAGAGACCAGAGGTGTGCACTTTTTTGATTAACCCTCCACGTGCCATTAGGTTGCCAACCGCTGCCCTGGAAACTGCCTCACAACCACCCATAACACCCTAACAACTGTCTAGTACAATCACCCAGTAAACGCTAACAACTTAACTCCCATAACTCTAAGATGCTTCGAATGGTTGTGATGATGATATATATTATTGTTACCGAGGTATAAAATGTCTGTCGTTAGAGATTTTGCTATATTGTGTATATCACAGTATGTAAATGTAAAGCACTATTGACACTTCAGAGTGATGACTGAGAATATAGAGAGCGGGACGTGCTTGATGTTAAAAAGAGTTATAAGCACAATATATTAGGGCTGGGACAATAAATCAATGCGTCGCGAATAAAGAAATGATTCAGGATCGATTCTGATATTTTCTGATTGTGTTCCGATTCTCTCTCGAATGGATTCTGAGCTTAGTTTTTCATAACAGATGGCACTACGCACTTCAGAAACAGCTGTACTCTGCTTCCTTCCAATTCCTAACACACACCATTTGAACCTTCTATAAAATAAATCAATTAAAGTTTGAAAAGGTTGAAGCGAATTACAGGGGTGTTTACATTAATCTCACTCATAAAAGCATGTGCAAATGCATTCTCAGACTAAGCTGAACTCAAGCGCTCTTCAGCACTCTTATTCATGAGCATTTGAGTGTGCAGATAAAAACTAGCCTTGAGCATAATCTGCTGTTAAAAACTACGCTTAGAGTTGATTTGAGAGAGAATCGCGATGCATTCAGAAAATATCAGAATTGATCCAGGAATTGCAATGCATTGATATATTGTCCCAGCCCTACAATATATCCTGAAAGGAACTCTGACTGGCACAATGAGTGCGTGCACAGAAAGCTGCCTCTCTCGGCACCCGATCGCAAATTTGGGATGTGCTTGATGTGATAAAGTGTTCACAATAAGCAGTGAAAAATAACTCAATGGGGTTCACATGCTGACTGACACACAGAAAGGCGCTCACAGAAAGACGTGACTCAGCATGCGATTGTGAATTCAGTTCTTTCATAACTTGCTGCAATTGAATGGTCGAATATACACATGATTATGTCAAAATGCCCATCGTGTGGGGTATTTATGTAAACGCAGTTATGTCTCAAGTAGGGCTGTAGCTATCGAATATTTTAGTAATCGAGTATTCTACCGAAAATTTAATCGATTAATCGAGTAATCGGATAAAATGAATTTTTATTTAATTAAAGAGCAATATTAAATATACAAGAGAAAATAATGTAGATCTTTTAAAATGAACAACTACTTGGTTTCCTTTTTAAAAAAAACTATTTTTTATTTTTTTAAGTGCATAGTATGCAATGCATACAATATTAATATCCGCCAGTCAATGAGTAGAGTGGATGTTTTCTATTCAGATGCTGCAGCATGGACGACGTGCTGTTGTGGTATGCTAGCTCGATCTTGCAATGGACACACGCCACGGCGTTCTCTTTACTTTTCAATTTGAAGCGATCCCACACCTTGGACATTTTCTGTCTTTTTCTCCTATTTGTTTCTTCTCTTTGCTCATCGCCATTGTTTTCGCTCCCTTCCATTTTGCACCCCGCACTTGCCCGCGCCCTCAAATCAAAACACCGCTATCTCCACGCGTCTCCTTCCGCTTTGTGGGTGACGTAAGCGCTAAAAAAAAAATTTATTGCGAAAGAACGCGACGTGACGTGAGCTTTAAAATGAATTAAGAGGCTTCGAGGCAGATGAATTTGCCTCGATCATTTTTTCTAATCGAGTTACTCGAGTTACTCGAGGAATCGTTTCAGCCCTAGTCTCAAGTGAAAGTACACGGTCTTAAAGTCTTAAAGTGACAGCGGTCTAATATGCCTGCTACTTTGTGTCATTATGTGAATATTTTTATAATGTAAATAAATCAAGAGAAAATAACTTGCTGTTCTTTGCTGAAAAACTTTTTTTAGCTTTAATAAGAATAAATATATATTTAATTCATACAGTGAACACTATGCAATATTTTATTTTTTAATTTGATAAAAATTTCTGTACTAATTCTAACTACGTTAAATAAACCTACTGTATCTGAAAAACTTAAATCAATTCATATTTTTATTATATTGTACTTTACCTATTATTTGTAATTTGCTTTTTTATGTTTAATAACAAATGAGATAAAATATCACAAAATAATTATATTGTGATATACATCGTTATCATAAAATAAAATTTCTCATATCATGAAATAGGAATTTGGTAATATCCACCCCTACCTCCAAGAAAGGTCAACAAACCTTTAAAATAAACCAATTATTTAAACTATAAAAAGGCTTCAATGACCTTCAAACTTTTTCCCCAAGCAAAAAATTTTGGCTAGTTGATTTATTTGCAATTTGGTGTGGCTGCTGGTACAGAAATTGCAGATCTTACATCTTTGCCAGTCAAAAATAATGTTGAGATGTTCAGAACTCACTTCCTACCACACAAGATCATTATGAAGGTCCCATTGGAATTATTAGATAATCTCACCGCTAAAAGGATGGCCTGATCACTCAAAGTGAGACACACACGCAAATGAGATGCATTTAACACAAGCCGTGTGGTGAAAAGTCATTTAGAAAGACATCAGAACTCACTTGTTTTCGTTGCTGGAGTCGTATCGTGGGGTCGGGTCGTAGTCATTGCCATTCACATCGTAGCTAGCAAGCTGATCCTAAATGACAGATAAAACGCTAAATGAACAATCTGAGAATGAAATAAACCCATTTTGTTTTTCCACTGTAGTCATCTAGAGTGCTAAAATATATAACACAAGCAATAATTCATGCCGTGCAGAGCAGTGTTAAAATTATTAAAAACATTTTTTTTTATTTTCCAGGAGCTCTTTGAACTACTCATAAGTGATATCAAACTGATGATATTCTAACATTTCGTCGTGTTGAACTATATAACATTGATTAGTCTTATATAGCCTACATCTGCTTACCTTGTCTAACATTGTGCAAGAGTGCCGTCTCTGTCAAGTTAAAGTTTGTCGCAAAACTCTCGCCATCTCGGAAACGCCACACCAATATTTTATTTCTCCTTATGTCCCAAAGTTTGCTTGCCATGGTCCATAATGTTTGAACGAAACAACAGCATCGCACTAGCCGTTACGCAGCTGTTCTTGTCTGTTGCCATTTTACAATGCAGTACAAGCGGAAACCAGGGATAACGCAGATATTACGTTATTGACAGCCGACAAGTGACAAGGGAGGGATGGGCACTATTTAAAATCGTGAATTTCTCTGAATTTACATATTCATGGAAATATTTATGATAATGTAAGTACACAGCTGAACGAAACATATAACACTCCGCAAGTGGTTTTTGGATATTTTAATATAAAAATTTTACATATTGTAAAATTGATCAAATGCATTAACAGCATTGTTACTAAAATAACACTTAAAGCGATAGTTCACGCAAAAATTATTCCAAACCAGTATGAGTTTCTTTCTTCTGTTAAAAACAAAAGAAGACATTTTAAAGAATTTTATTAACCAGACAGTTGATTATAGCCATTGACCTCCATAATATTTTCCTTTCCTACAATGGATGTCAATGGCGACAGTTTGATAACCGACATTCTTAAAAATATCTTCTTTTGAGTGAAACTCACACAGGTTTTAAACAACTAGAGGGCGAGTAAAAATGATGACAAAAGTTTCATTTTTGGGTGAACTATCCCTTTAAGAATGCATTTACAGAGATCACAGACAGTTTCAAGATAATCTCACATAATTCTGAGCCAGATCTGGATGGTTCCTCTCAATACCATCGTCCAAGATGGTGATGACCACATTTCGACCCGTGTAGCCTCTCTGCCAGGCCGCAAGGATATTCATTTCTGAACGACAGCGGCTGTTTTTATCACTACAGTGCTGGAAAACAGATAGAAGAAATCAACATCAATGTACCTTCACTTGCAATCAGCTTCAGGCATACATTTGACTTTGAAAACAGGAAACATTAGAGACATTCTCCGCTCTCCAGAAACACAAGCCTTTATTACTTCAGTAACCTTATGACTCAATCCGTCTGTGAGGAAATATGTCACAGCGAGCGGCCGCAAGAACCTGTAAATTAAACGAAACGATTCATGTTTATTCAGCGTCAGAGGTTTGCTTGTCCTTGAGGGTCTCATTTATGATTCTTTTCAACGCAGTCTTTGAGGACACGATCAACAAAGACGTCCAAGTGTGAAGTCAAGATCAGAGGAAGGATTGAAAACGGTCTCAAGATACCTTTGTGTTGCAATATTAATCATTCGAATGCAAATAAACAGAATATGCTTTAATAAATGTTTGAAAATATCAGCTCTAATGGATTAACCATTAATCGTGTAGTGTTTGATATTGATATACGAAGAAAAAAAAAAGGATTTGCATAGACACTTCACTAACAGGAACAAGGTCTGAAGTCCTTCGAAGACACTTTTCAGAAGGGAAAAAAATGAGATGCCAACGAATAAAGAGTCAAATTTTTCAAGACTCCAGGGCACCATTCAATCAGTAATCAATGAGAAGTTTGTTCAAATAAGAGTAGTGCAAACAAAAACTATCATTATAGAGTGAAGTAGGGTATAATTCATGAAGTTACTTCACCCTGGAAGTGTAAGTGTGTGTGTGAACCCTATTAGCCAAAGAAACCATCTTTTGCCATAGAAAGCACAGAACGTAGATGTGTATTAGAGTATATGACTGGTGTAGTTCATTTAGCTTTAGCTTTTTACTTCCGCCGATTGATTTTAGGCATCAAAATTAAGAAAATGAAGTTGCGTTCAACACCACATGTAAGAATCAAACTTCTATTGGTCACGGAGCTTATTTTCTGCAATGATCCAAAAACCAATGGAAATATCCTATCAGCTTTTTGTGAAGAGAACCGTGGATTCTTGACCGACGATATAAAATGATGCTTGTGACTGAAATTTGCCCTGACTGATGCTGCCAGTTAATGAGATTCCGTTCATTTCCTCTCAACATCACTAAACCTACAGTATGAATTCATTTGTAATTCACAGCATCAAGCTTTTTAGAGAAACAAACTAGCGCACGCATACACTACTTTCACACAGTTCGGGTTTTATGAGGCAAGGGCAGCGGAAACAGCCCTGCTACAAAACAAATAAAACAACAGGAGCTTCACAAACGAGCCCGTTTAATGAAGCGCAAATCAGTGGCCCTTTTCTCCAGGAGTCACTGGAAATGAGGCAGCGATTCATTCGCTAAATCACTTCATTAGGGGAAAAAAAGGTCAAAAAGCAAAGATAGCTTAGATATGAAAAACAGGACTGAATGTGTGAAATATCTACTAACAATGTACCACATGTTGGACCATTTGGGATCGTTGAAGTGGATGTAGCTCGAGTCACTCCTGGCGTGGCGTTTCACTCGTGACTTCACCACCTGCTGCTGCGCCCAATCAACCTGCAGAAAAAGCCCGGGTTACATTGACTCACATCAAAGACTAAACAGTTTAGGCTCACCTTCATGCACATAAACATGTCTGCGAAATGCGGTCTGTATTTAGTCACGCTCAAGCTTTTCCATTACGTGAGGCTTATGAAGTCATTGCATTTTGAGTAGAAACAAATGGGAATGTAGTACTCCGAAATGTGCTTTCCTAAATCCCCCCTGAAGAAGAAATATAGTCACAGCATCCAAAATATAAGCATACCCATATAAGTCAAAGAGATTTTTTCCCCTGTTTTATTATATACACAAGTCAAAATTTGATTTAATTGACAATATTGATTTAAGAAATCACTGATGCCATGTTTAAAAGTTTGAGGTCAGTAAAATTTTATTATCGTTTTTGAAATCGCCATTTTCTATTTTAATAAACTTTCAAATCTAATCCATTACTGTGATATCAAAGCTGAATTTTCAGCATCATTACTCCAGTCTTCAGTGTCGCATGATCCTTCAGAAATCATTCTGATATGATGATTTGCTGCTCAAGAAACATTTCTGATTATTATCAATGTTGAAAACAATTGTGCCGCTTCATATTTTTCAGGAAACCAAGATCTTTTTTTTTTTTTTTGATTTTTTGGGGGGGAAAAAACAGCATTTATTTGAAATAGAAATATTTCGTAACATTATAAATGTCTTTACTGTCAGTTTTAATGCATCCTTGCAAATTAAAAATATTTAGAATTCTTTGATGAATAGAAGGTTCAAAATAACATTTATTTGAAATAGTTTTTTTTTTGGAACAATATAAAAGTCCTTGTTACTTTTGATCAGTGTAATGCATAAATAAAAGTAAGTAGATTTCAAAACACTGTTTGGAAGCTAGTCGGGCTAACCCAAACAACAAACGTGTAACCAATCAGCTTTAGGGGGGTGGAGATATAGCAGTTAATATATTTTTAAGATCAATTCATTTTTAAAACCCCAAACTTTACAGTTCATGTTGAATACTTATAGTAGCTTGCTCATATTATTCACATGATTTGTCCCTAAATAAGTCATAGAAATGGTAATACTGCACTTTTAGATTTCACTTATGCTTATTATATTTGGTTCCCGGCATTATGTTTCACCTTGAATAGTAAATATAAAACTTACAATGAATTGAGAGTGTGTAGCCAAAAGTGCACTTGTGCTTTCCATATCGATTAGAGCAACCCAAACACATTCAGATCTATCTAAATCCCTGTATCCTTCCAGTTAAACATATCCTCTGCTGTAAATAAAGGGATGTGGACTTCTAATTAGAAAAGTCACCCAGCCATGCCCGCAGATTTATTTGTCTTGCGGCAATGCCTGAATTTGTGGTTCCCCTCAAAAGAGCTCAACTTCAGCATCACTGGTGCACGACGCTTTCTTGCCTTCATTAAAGAGGTCCAGTGGGAAATGTAATGAAAATCACATATTGCAATAGTTATGTCCTTCTCCGTTACAGTCCCAAAACTATAAATAAATGGGTTGGGAATTCAGAACAGGTTCTTATTAAATATTGGTTCTATTAAATAAATAAATAAACATTTTCATGACATGTGGTTCTATTAATAATTATTGAACAATTGGATCATACGGAAAAACTCCTGAACCACTAATGAACCTCCAGCAAGTTTTTTGGAGGCTGAATTGAATGCCATGATACAGAAAAGCTGGGTGCCATAAAAAAAAAAAAAAAAAAAAAAAGTACAAAGATAATAAATGGAAAACTCCTGCAACAAACTAACAGCATGACAATTGTGGCGGATCATTGTTGAATCGGCCAATTTATGAATAAATTACTTCTATGAGACGGTTCTTTTTAATGGAATAGGTAATAGGACTTGGTTTGAATTATCCGACTCACACTCAATGGTTCAGTTAAATCAATTTGTAATATACAGGTGCAGGTCATAATATTAGGATATCATCAAAAAGTTGATTTATTTCACTAATTCCATTCAAAAAGTGAAACTTGTATTTTATATTCATTCATTACACACAGACTGATATACTTAAAATGTTTATTTCTCTTAATTTTGATGATTATAACTGACAACTGAGGAAAATCCCAAATTCAGTATATATCCTAACGAAACTATAAGTATATAAGAGCTATTAGATGCATAAAAAAAACAAGTGGTGCCTCAAATATTTAATATTTTTAATAGATGAAGTACAGCATGTCACACTGAGTGGCAACAATGCATCAGCAGCTCATGTACCAAGTATCAAGACAATAAACTATGCAGTTCACTTGATTTGTGGTGTGTAATGGAGCACACACTGTATTATAAACTATATAGTTCAACTGGATAATTTGAAAGTGAAAATACTGATAAACACCCGTGACTGCACATTAATACACCACACTGTTTGAGTTGATGAACTATATTACTTGAGTAAAAAAAAATTCATTATTATTATTATTATTATTATTGATACTATTAAACGTACAATACTATTCAAAAAAGTTTGGGGTTGGCAAGTTGTTTTTTGTTCGTTTTTGAAGAAATCCTCTGAGCCTCACAGAGGCTGCATTCATTTGATAAAAAAAATACAGTAAAAACTGTAATACAGTCAAATAAAATGTTTTCTATGTGAATACATGTTAAAAATGTCAATTAATCCACAGGATTTCAGCATCATTCCTCCAATCTTCAGTGTCACGTATTCTGATTTGCTGCTTAAACATGTTAGTTCACAGAACATTAACTAATGTTAACAAGATTTTTAATAATGTATTAGTAAATGATGAAATTAACATTAACAAAAGATGAATAAATGCCGTGGAAGTTAATCTTTTAAACGGCAGTGTAATTAATTATTGAACACTGGTGTTTTTATCAAAATGCAACGACAGCAGATTGAACACTGCATGAGTTTATGAAAGAATAAATTTTCCGTGTCCTTTTACGAGGACAACAACAAATCTATTGGAAGATCTGTTTTTTTCCCCCCTGTTCTTTTCAGCTTGACAGCTCTTTGCTTGCGGTTACAAAACATTTCGCGCCGCCTCGCATGGCCTCTGCCTGTGGCCTGACACTGATGAAATGGGTTATTGGGCATTTGCCACTCCGCACCATTTGTACACATGGCTCGGGGCAGGATATGATCAGAGGACCTCCGTCAGATGCCCTCCAATAGACCTGGACTGTTTTATTACTCCCGAGATGCCGGCTGTCGGGAGGAGATAATCTTAGCAGGAGAGGGCCGGCTTCCAAATCCTGCAAACAGCTTGACTTTGAATGCCTGGCTGCTCTGTCAAATGAAGTCTTGGGCAAACACGGCTGCTCGTCATATTAATGCATCCAGCACCGAAGTGATTTAATGTGGAAGTCGGAGAGCCTGAACGTTAGAGTATAGGAACCATCTGAAAGTAGGAGGGACACAATTGGAACCGAACTTAACAGCTTGGCTCATGAATATTCATCATGTAGTCATATAATTAATATTCAATAGTAGTCCCGGTACTCCTACCTGATTTGCTGAGAAGCAAACAATGGTAAAAATAGGCACTAGATGTAGTAGGATTGTTGCACTTGTGCACAACACAACCACTCACAGGAGCCCTAGGTTGATCATAAAATAGTTTATGTCCAATTTTGTTTATGTTTTATCATTTGGACTGTTGCCAAGCAAAAAAAAAAAAAAAAATTGTCTTAAAACAATTTCCCATATATAATGGTTACTACACCCCTTAAGATAGGTTATTATAGTTTTAAACCATAATGCAAAATTGAATAATTTTTGGCTTAATTTTAATGGTGCATTAACCAGTCCCACTTGGACAATGTGTATTCAACCAACTGAATTCCAACCACAATCAGAGTAACATTATACACCAAAAAGGCGTAACATTATGATCACCTTCCTAATATTGTGTTAGTCCCCCTTTTGCTGCCAAAACAGCCAAGGCATGGACTCCATTAGACCCCTGAAGGTGTGCTGTGGTATCTGCACCAGGACGTAAGCTTAATCTTAAGATCCTTAAAGTCCTGTAAGTTACGAGGTGGAGCCTTCTGGACTGGAATTGTTCTGCTCAGCAAATCCCACAGACGTTCAATTGGATTGTGATCTGGGGAATTTGGAGGACAAGTCAACACCTCAAACTCATTGTGGTGCTCCTCAGACCAGGCCACCTTCTTACATTGCTCTGTGGTCCAGTTCTGATGCTCACCCAATGTTGGCTCTTTCGGTGGTGGACGGGTCAGCACAGGCACCCTGACTGGTCTGCAGCCCCATACGCAAACTAATGCACTGTGTATTCTGACACCTTTCTATCAGAACCAGCATTAACTTGTTCAATTTGAGCTCCAGGAGCTCGTCTGGCCAGCCTTCGCTCCCCACGTGTATCAATGACCCTCGGCTGCCCGTGACCCTGTCGCTGGTTCACCACCGTTCCTTTCTTGGACCACTTTTGATAGGTACTGACCACTGCAGACCGGGAACACCCCACAAGAGATGCTCTGACCCGGTTGTCTAGCCATCACAATTTGGCCCGTGTCAAACAGGCTCAAATCCTTACGCTTGCCCGTTTTCCCTGCTTCTAACACATCAACTTTGAGGACAAAATGTTCACTTGCTGCCTAATATATCCCACCTACTAACAGGTGCCGTGATGAAGAGATAATCAGTGTTATTCGCTTCTCCTGTCAGTGTCATAAATGTTATGCCTGATCGGTGTATATCCTGGCTCTTCCAAACTTGATAATGATATTGAAGGGGGCGTGAGATTTTGATGCCCAAAAAAGTCCATCCATCAATAATAAAAGTAACCCATCCAGCTCCAAGGAGATGGAGCTTCTAGCTTCTGGCAGACGGCTGTACGCATCGATTTACACCAAAAGAGTGACCTCTGATGTGACGCAGGATGTCATGCTTCCGTCGGAACTAGATTCGAGTACGGCCTTCTGCCGGAGGCTAGCTATTATAGTTTAGAAAGTTTTAAATATGGACATTTTTCTTACAAAATCGCATCACTTCACTTCGGAAGGCCCTTATTAACACCCTGGAGCCGTATGGATAAGTATTTTTATGATGTGTTTTTTCGCCCCATTCACTACCATTATCAAGCTTGGAAGAGCCAAAACAGTTTTCAATATAACTCCGATTGTGTTTGTCTGAAAGAACAAGAAGATAGTCATATATACTTTCAATTTTGGGCGAAATATCCATTTGAACGGTAAAAAAAATAAATAAATAATAATAATAATAAAAATAATATATATATATATGCACTGCGATAGATAGATAGATAGATAGATAGATAGATAGATAGATAGATAGATAGATAGATAGATAGATAGATAGATAGATATAGATAGATAGATAGATAGATAGATAGCAAAAACAATTCTACAACAATAGAGAATAATGTAACTGGTAAATTGTCAACTTTAAATGCATCGATTCATTGTTCCGTTTATGTCCATCCCCAATGCCGGCTCCGACTCCCATAATGAACCATTATTATTACTTTTATTATTACAATAATAGAGCCCGATCTAAAGAGTGGACATTTTTCTAAACAGAGACTGAATGAAATGGCAGACCACAGCAGCGCAACTTCAATCCAGGGGCATCTGAAAAGAAAACGACCCGGCGTTCTCCTACCTAAAACAATGAGACAGCGGTGTAATTTGGACTATTACAGTGAATTTTTACACAGCACTAGAAAATGGTTGTCAATCTCATATTTTGTGCTTAATACGGCTGTTCATACATTCATATTCATTCTGGGAACTAAGTAAAACTTGAAAAGAAATAAATAAAACAAAGGCCCATGCAAAAAAAAAAAAATTCTTTTGAGACTTTTTTTTACAGTGCAAGCATTACATTTTAAATAGTTCTATGTTTTATTAAATCATTTTTTAATTACTTTTTTCCCTATAAAGTTTCAGTTATAGTTTTACGGTCATTGTACACAGTGGAGGGAGGAGGGTCCATCTGTGCCATTGTTTAATTATGCAATATTGAGCATTGAGTGCTTTTGCAACCCCAGGCTGAAAGTCACCCTGTTCAGTGCTGAAACAGAACAAGACCACCAAAATGACACCGTAACAAAAAACATGTTGCGTAACCAACCCCAAAATTAATTAAAAACACGACCTCTTTTAGTATAGATTAACTGAATTTTGACCAATGTAAAATGTGGACGAGTATTCAAGTAGTCATTTAAAAATCTTTAGATTTAGTCACCATTTCATCCTTTGTGACACAGACGTCACATTGCTCCTTCTGGCAGTGATGACACACACGACACATCAGAAACTCACCATACTGAAAATAATAACAACATCAAAGTCGAGGCTAAAAATGTTCTCAAATTCACAACAACAGGACACGCAGACAATTAAATGTCCTATAAGTGCACCACTGCTGCCATATTTAACTGTAAATTTTAACTACAATCCCTCTGGCATCACAGGAGTGTTTATGATTCAGCATCACAGACTCAATCCGCTCATGCATCAGATGGCCGGTACAGGGCCAATTTTGGCTTTATGGAAGACAATTTTTTAAATATATTCAACAGTTTTGTTTGAGGCCATTTAAATCAACTAAATGAGACTCCATGAAGACAGCAGCTGCAAACTCATTTTTCTTTGAAGGAAATCTCTTATGCTCACCAAGGCTGCATTTATTTGATCAAAATACTGTAAAAATAGTAATATTATGAAATATAACTATTTAACGATTCATTTTAATACCTGAAAATGTCTTTTATTCCTGTAATGGTGAAGCCGAACTTTCCTAGTCTTCAGTAGGGCTGCACGATACGAACTAACAATTAACTTGAATGCCATTTTCGCTTAAAAGCGATTCTTAGAGTGACTACTAAATCGTAAAGGCTGCGATTATTTTTTTTATGCGCAGTTTGTCAATGAAGTACGGCTCCAAATGCTAATCCATCAAAAAGCAGTTTGAGTTTGAGTCGCTTATAATGTACATTTGAAAAAGCCACACGCAGCAAAACTTTAGACATGAGAAGCATTTATTAACATCTTTTCCAGCAAAAGACAACATTTAATAACATGTTTTTACTCAAAACTCGCTTCATAACGACAGTCGAGCATCTTTCTGTCATATTTCTTACACAGAATAAGGCAGTCATGTGTTTATTAGTCATGTTTAATCAGTCAAAGCGTTTCAATATTCCGTTTATCCAGCTGCAGCTATATGACGCGTGTCATCTTCTTCTGCGGCAGGGCATAGTGGCTTTCAGATGGAGAAGCATTTACTACTCATCACAGAGCGCATTAAATAATCGCAGCCTTCACCAAATTGCATGCAGTCCTAGTCTTCAGCATCACATGAACCTTCAGAAATCATTCTAATATGATAATTTGCTGTTCCAAGAAACATTTCTGATTATTATCATTAATGTTAAAAACAGTTGTGCTGCTTAAACCACAATACAGGGTATTTTTTTCCTTCGGGATTCTTTTTTTTGGAACATTAATCAATTTAATGCATTATTGCTGAATGAAAGTGAGCATATATTTAAAAAAAAACCCATACTGACCCAAATATTTATGGTAGCGTGAATTAGATATGTTAAGTGTCGACTTTGGAACTTAAACTATAAAAAAAAATGCAACGATACCAGCATTTCCCCCTAACATTTTGAGAGCAGCTGAACGGATCCTCTAATTGGCCATTGTGTTCACACGCTCAACAGCTACATCTGTGATTGGCTACAATGATCAACACGTCAAAAACACGTTGAAAATAGATGCTCTTCACCGAGCGCTGACACAGATACACACAGGAGCGTTTGAAAGCAGGTCACTTTGATCAGCGGATCACTTTGCAAGAGCTTTCGTAAACGCGCAAGCATTTAAAGTGTCATTCTCGTCATCACTTCCGAACCGTCCCACACCGGCGTGATCAAAAAGATCTTAAACTAGATGGAACTAGATTAAATATTTTGACTGTTGCGATTCCAAATCGGTTTAATGACCCGTAACTCTGCCTGAGTATCGGACAAGTGTTCACTGTTGGCCAGAGGAGACTAAGCCTGGTTTTTCCCATCCATTTGTTGGAGTTTTGGTTCCTTGCCGCTGTTGCCTTTGGCTTGCTTAAGTTGGGGACACTTGCTTGATATTCAGCAGTGTTTTTGATATGCCTGCATTGGTGTCGTTGTATGTGAACTGAGCTGAGCCGGACGATTACGTCACTGTTTTCTCCAGTGCTGATATACATAAATTAACTAGACTAATAACTATTGATCTTTGAAACGGAATGAATCAATAATATATAGAATAAGCTGCACAATGACACCATTTTCTTATTAATGTAAAGCTGCTTTGCCACAATTTGCATTGTAAAAAGCGCTATATAAATAAAGATGACTTGACTTGATCAGTGGAGTGACCACAGGAGGGAAGGCTTACCTTTGGGTCCATGTGAATGAAGCTGTGAGCGCCCCTCGTGGCAAAGGTGGATCTGCGCACCACCCTGCTGTGATGGAAATGGTAATGGTGCTCCAGTCCTGCGATCTACAGAACAAACAACCATGAAAACAAGCAAGGGAAATGACAGTCGCATTTGAGAAAGGCATGAAATGAACTTTTGCCAGACAGCTTTGGTGGACAGAAATTGCATCTTGGCAGGGGCTAGCTTACAAACAACAGATCAATATTAACACACACAGCACAGACTCCAGTATAAAAAGTTCTTGCACATAGATAGCTTTTTTGTGAGGCTGGAATAGCAAAGAGAATCTCAGCAGAACGGACATATGGCACACAGTGGGTGTTGCCACGGAAAGCAAAATCTAGTTGGCACATGCCTACTGCCCTCAGCACATCTATCACACACTGGCACTTCTGAGACAAACGCTAAAGGAATAGTTCAGGATTTACTTTTGTTTATCATGGAAGAAAGCAAGCCATACAGTTGTGTTATACATAAGGCCGAGTAAATGAATGATTTTCTTATGGGGTTAACTATTCCTTTAAATCCTTTACATGATTTATCTGCAATGCAAGTGTTAATTTCACGAATAAGGTTTCTGAGAGGGTGTAACATCAAAGTATGCCTTTGCCAAAAATGTGGTCGAAGAATTCGCTCGCATGGAGTTCATTTACAGAAAGATAAACACATGTTTCACTCACATTGATTCTCCTTGCTGTCAGGACACACTGAGCACAACTGAGATGTATGTAAATGCATTAGGTGACTTAAAATAACCTTGAAAGACAACTTTGTCTGTGCTTTTAACAAAGAAATGAAAGAGATCTGCCTCGGTGACGGGGCACTGAGCAACCAATCGTGTAAAATCAAAGATTCGCAGACCTCAGAGGAGAACATCTTGAGGCTTGGAGATAAGCAACCTCACAGAGACCAAATTCAAGGCATACCATTAGCGCAGACAGTGTTAATTTGAACAGACACCCCCTCCAGATGTCCTAAGGCCCTTGAGCGCAAGAGTGAAGTGCATTCCATACGGTGCGGTTGACTTGAGAAACAAGAGCTGAATAACGTGTTCAAACAATCCACAGTGTGATTTCTCAAGTTCTTGCGATGTAAACATGATTAAGAGGAGTTTATTTAAGGATAGAGGGGTATTTCTTTACATAATGCAGACTTGCGCAGCATTTGGAAGTACTTGAAGATGTTAAAGGTGTAATGTCACACGTTTAACGATCTCACAACTTGAAGATCTTGAAGAACTTGAGATGAGCTTAGACTATTAAACCACGACAGCAAAAAGAGGTTGTAGTTTTATTGAAAGGAAGAGTGGGTGGTCAAATTTAGTGGCTAATGATGATGTGATCCAGAGGAATCAGAAGTGGGAACACTCAAGTTGAAATTTTCCACTTCCAACCTCAAAGCATTCTCCCACCTCCTCTTGAAAACTGAACATCACTTTAGTAGGGTCTCAAAATTAGATCAAATTTTGCTTCTCATCGATTGGCTGATCAATCTGCTCCCACAATACAATATTTTCCAAGTAGCAGGAGGAACATTTTCACACATTAGCAAAATGACTTGGATCATCAGATTCACAGTGGTGGGAAAAAAGTCAAATGCAAATGATGACATGCAAAGGATATAATTTTGCATAGTTAGAATAGCAACATGAACTTGAAGTCAACGGCTGTACGTTAGATCAAACTCTCCAGCATTTCGGTGCAAATTCGTGTCTAATTTCTACCAACTGACAATGTGTGCTTGAAAACACATGATATAGTTATAATAAATACAGGATCACTTGCATAATTTGATATGTGTGGTGATTTATGACATTGGCTTCCACACCAATCAAAAAAAAAAACCATCAAAAGTACAATTTAATTTTCCTGTTCAGCCAAAGTCAATATGTACTAATTTGCATTTGTTGGTTCTAAGCCATTTATGGTAATATTAATACATTGTAATGCTTAATCAAGTTTAGCTTTTACACTATAAACATTTTTGTGTGCATTGGGTCCCCAAAACCAGAGGCTGGTTAAATCCTGAAGCAAATCCATCCACATTTAATTCACATTCATTTTTAACCATAGGTTAATCCTTTGTTATCTTGATTTAAGTAATCCTGCATAAGCAAGGTTTTGAGATTTCGTGGGAAACGTTATCGAGGCACCATCTGTATTGATAATCTGCTCCAGTTGTCTTGAATACGCCAACATTTTAAGTAAATAAATCAATAATAGTCTCATTTTCACTGGCGCTCTTAAACCAAACAAGCGCGTGAAAGTTTCTGCTACTGTAGTCTCTACGTAGGTAATGAATATTTAATGAGATACGCGTCGAAGTAGCTCATGATTGGTTGCTAAACAGCTCGCCGTAAAATTCTAACACTGCGTCGTTTGCATGGTGGGCAAGACTATATTTCGCTGCCAACCAGATTTAAAATTACAACTACGAACCTCTGCGTGCAGGTTAAAAGCATTGAACGAAATCCCTGAGCAAAGTATTCCAGTGCGTAATTGTTTGGGTAATTTACGCATGACCTAACTTGTTAGTTTTTCATACTGCTCTCATACCAATGATGATCCTGTATTCTTTAAACGAGTTTCTTATGAGGGGAAAAAAAAAAACACAAAGACATCCTTACCTGACCCATATTAGTAAAGCCATATTTTGAGGCGAGTTTATCAGCGTCTACTTGTCCTCCGGGAATCCGAACAGCCCAATGATTGGTGTAAACGCGAGAAAGCGACGCTTCCCGGAGCCAAAAAGTTGACAAAACAAAACCAAGCAACAAACGCATATTGCTCATCGACAGTCCAGCTTGGTAACTTTGCGGTAGCCTTAATGAATCACGCTCAAGCGATCTCCTCCAAACTCACCAAAACACGAGCATCAAACCTTCAGTCCTGGCACGCGACACATCCAAAACATCCTTGAGTTACTCCTGCATTATTCTCTCCCATTCAAAAACACCGCATCCCTTCTTATCGCTTCATTTTGGGAGCTCAAGTTCAATAAATCTGAAGTATTGGTCCTGTTTTCACGACAGAGGGCAATATAAGTGTAGTCATGTAAGCCTATGGCAGGACGAGCGCGCGCTCCTATTGAGGTTAGCTGCACGAGCTTATGGCTAGTGCTTGCATGCGCAAGTGTGTCAGATAGACGGCAATAAAAGGCGTTTTTATCCAGACAAGTGGCGTGCAAGTAACTGAGATATGCAGATGCACACCTCACAGGTTATGCACTTTTGAACGAGTCCAGCAGTGTGGTGCTGATCCATGATGATGACTGACTGGAAGTGCGATTTCTAACTGTTTAAGGGTGAATATTAACTCATGACACCTGTCAAGACCGTGTCCGTCTCATATTCAACCCAAATTGAACAGAAATTATAGTTTAATTTACTGTTGTTACGTACATTACAATGTCTCCCTTCAATTCCCATTAGTGTCACATGATAAAAATATTTATATTAAGTATTTCATCAGTTTTACCTATTCTTTCTTAATATATGTATATATATATATATATACATGTGTGCATATATACATGTAATCTCTGTTAAGTAATCAGATTCCAAAAATGAAGTTCTTGTAATTAGGTTACATTTTAAAATACTTGTAATCAGACTACAGTTACTTTTTTGTTGATTGCATGTTCCCGCAATGGCAGAAATTATTCATAATTTATTGATTCTCACTGCAACTTCTTTTGTTTATCTTCCAAAAAAAAAAAATATAGTTTTCATGTCCATGCAAAAGGTTTCTCCTCAATTTTCTTTGGTTTATTAACTCGAGCTGCACAACAGCTCTGATACAAAGTGAATTCACAGGAAAAGTTGTGTTTCAAAAACGGTGATATGATTAAATATACATGTAATCTGTGTTAAGTAATCAGATTCCTAAAATGAAGTTCTTGTAATTAGATTAGATTACATTTTAAAATACTTGTAATCAGGCTACAGTTACTTTTTTGTTGATTACATGTTATTCCCGCAATGGCATTTCATAATTCATTGATTCTCACCACAACTTCTTTTGTTCGTCTTCAAAAAAAGTATTTTTTTCTTCATAAAAAACCTACTGCTTGTTTATGTTCAGAAGCTCTTCCCGGTTTGTGAGCAGCCACTGGTCATGTGACTATCACTGAAAACTGAGATCTGCAGGATTTGATCGCTGGATTTTAAAAAGTGTTTGCAGCATTGCATATCTAATCAACTCCTGACGAACACATTAATTATTATTTGAATTATCACCCGCCAATTCATTTACTGTTAAGTGTCTTTGGAAGGCTTTTGTCTTTCAAATACTTTAAAATGTACAAATTCACGTCATTTTATATTAACATGCAGTGCAGGGATTCCCCAACTTTTTTGTTTGCTGAACCACCTGAGATTTGAAGTTAATAAATTTGGCCCATATTAGAATTGAAATAATAATAACAATAAAAAAAAAAAATTGACGTCAAGGTTCTCTGATGATGATGATGATGATTGATACTTTATTCATCCTCTAAGGAAATTCAAGTTTCCAGTAGCAACCACAGTTCAAAAACAAACAAGCAACATAAATTAAAACCTTGCTCACAGGTATGAATTAAAAAGCCGTATCACCTGAAGGACAAACGACTTCCTCAATCTGTCTGTGGAACAGGACAACGATGTCAGTTAATGTCACATGACATGCAGGTTAACAAATAAAACATATTTTTTAGTAAGTTTTATTTTGATTGCTTTTTATTTTCAAATTTAAATGTTACTTTCATATGATTAAATTATGATTTAATCTTTTAAAGCCCCTTAATGAACCCCAGTTTGGGAAACCGTGGCTTAATGTAATGTTTAATACGCATCGTAATGTTGATAAAGAATGAAATATATTTTCGTTTTCTTTGTATTTTATATCAATAAATGAGTTCAGTCAAAAGTAATCTAAAAGTAATCACAAAGATTAAATGTGTAATGTAATGGATTACGTTACTAATGACAATTTTTGCCATGTAATTTGGAATCAGTAACTGATTACAATTTGTGAGTAATCTACATATATTTATGCATTAGATAAAATCAAAGCTTTACAAGGAGCTTTACAAACAAATATGAACTGTTGCTGTATAAAGAGTTTGAATATTCTTTAATAATTCTCATTTTATGTTCCACCAGAAAGTAATTTCAACTCTTCATTTGCATCTCACTTTCTACAGAACCAGCTCACAAAAACATGATTAATGAATCACAGGTTCATGTATCATTAGAATCCCCATAGATCTCCCCATGTGACAGCCATAAAGGAAATGAAATAATAATTGCATTCAGTCGCTGCAGTCACGCTGAGAGTGTTTGGAAAGACAGGAGGTATGCTCTGAATCTGAGGAGGCGTTTGAAGAGCTCCATCAACACTGTTCTGATGTCAATATGCGGAACTAATCTAAATGGAGCACACTGCAACCAAATTGATTTAGAATTACAGTAGGAGTCCAAAAGACCACATTCAAAATCTGGGATTTCTTTCATGTAGACCTGAGAAAAATAAAAGTTTTGTTTGTCAGCTGTCAGCTCGAGTGCTGCTGCAATTAAAGCAAAGGGAGATGAACCAAGACTGTAAATACTATACAACAGAAGCATTTTCACTGGTGTTCTCACACTTTTCGATCCCGCTGTAAATAATTTGCATGATGGCTGCAGGTTTCATGTCCATGCAAAAGGTTTCTCCTCCTTAATTTTCTTTGGTTTATTAACTCAAGCTGCAAAACACACTGATACAAAGTCAATTCACAGCCAAGTTCGGTTTCAGAAACGGTGATATAATTCTCTTTTTCTACTTCTAGCCCTACCATCTGTGCCTTCCCTGCAGAGTTAGAAAAAAAAGGCCAGACGCTCTCCGTTTTCCACTTGTAAATGATCAGAATATCTCTGTTTACGAGAAGCAACACCATCTAGTCTAAATTTAGACCTCAGATTTACTGTCAACACAGCTGATTTTTTTTTACATTTTACCAAACATGAGAAGTGTTTTTAACATTCAGTGACATGGCATCTTACGCACAGAATGTACATAGTGGCACATCCGGTTTTCATTGGCATGGATAGTGGCATGTACTGTTTGTGAAAGTTACTTTTAAAAGTAATGCATTACAATATTGCGTTACTTGCTAAAAAAAGTAACTTATTGCGTCAGTTACTTTTAATGGAAAGTACAGTAATTACTTTTTCTCTCCTGTGCTGGACTTGCTTGTTTGTTTTTAACAACAACAACAAAAACAAACAAAAGTTCTATTTTTGGCAAATCTAAAAGCCCTTTCACACAAAAAGTGAAATGAAGAAGCCTCAGGCTGGAGAAAATGCAAATTCATGCCTGTACAGTAGAGGGTGCAGCTCAAACAAACCTTTTAGCTCTGCTGCCACTATGGTTCGCAGACACGAGAGGAGAAAAATGAATAATTCTAGTATAATCATTATTCTAAATAATCATTTTGAACTATTTGCAAATAATATATGTATTGAAATATAGGCACTTTTATTTCTATGCCTAAAATGTAAAACATTTTTGGTCTCGTCACACTCTGCTAGGAATTACATGAATCACGTAAATGTTAAATTCATATTTGGGAAAAAATTAAAGTACTTTGCGTCACTGGATGTCGGTCATTTAAAGCTGCAATATGTAGTTTTTTCCTTCCGCTAGAGGTTGTCTATTCAAAACAAAGGTGTAGCTTGATGATGCCAAGTTTGAGCGAGGAATCTTGGGACATGTGGTCTTCACCTCACAGCCGGTGGAAAAGAATCGGGATGGGACTCGAGTAGAAATCATGTTCATGGATGTGATTATTAAGGTTACTGTAGTGTGAAGCAGAGCAGAAACGAGTGTTGTGGAGCTGAATGAGGCGCTGGAGCGATTGATAATGAGAGACGAACGCAACACACGCCTCGAGAGCAGCGGGACTTTTATTATGCCACAGTCACCTGGGCCGCTTCTGATTTTCCGGTCAAGCGTATGAGGTAACACAGCTGTTTGTCATATCATTTGAGTGTGTTGAAAATGATGTTATAACGTTACTCTGTGAGTTCTCTCGCCGGCTGCACTGAGACACTTGTTTCACTGCAGTAAGAGAGATCCATATTACAATATCATATTAAATGCTGAATGGGCTGCGCTGATAAATGCCATGCAATTCTTTTTAAAATGTATTGTATGACAAAATAGGGTTTTTCTCTGAGACATGGTAAAGCATGGTAAAATCAAGAAAATCAGATTTAAACAATAAGACTAAACGTGTTGAGCTATATAACAATAATTAGTTTTCTGTCTATAAATGTATCATAACAGATGTTCCCTTGTCTGTGTTCCCACGTGTAATATATATTAAAGCGTCTTTGATGTTTCCACGATTTCTACAAAATAAATCAGAAACCGAGGTTAACATGGATATGACACCATTTCCCTCACACGTCCCGGATCCTTGGTTAAAATTGTGATTTTCTAATGTTTTATAAATAGTTGGAAACATTTGGGCATAACACTGACCGAGTGGTTTTTGGATATTTTACTGCAAAATGTACATATTGCAGCTTTAACATTTCTATTGTAAATCAGTTGACATGTATTCAATCCCTGTTTCCATTCGGAAGGGCTCATCCCTATGCCCTAATCCCTTCACAGGGTTTACCCTCCAGAGTTGAGAGCTTCGAAGGGATGAAGGGTGTAGGGGTCAAATAAACTCTTCTTTTTTAAGGAGGCACCTTCTTTGCACATTTTGTTGCTGGTTGACCCCCAAAAAACACGCTCTGAACGTTGAGTAGATTGTACAAGCTGTGCCCTTTGTTTAACGTTAGTATATTTATTAATTTATGGTTCATCATCGCATCAAGGCCAATGGATGAAACAATTTATAAACAATTGCTTTTAAATTGATGCATTATGCATAAATTCATGGCATGTAGTTCTAAATTTTCTCTTTATTCTCATCCACATTTTGTCATGCATATTTAATAAACTTATTTACATATATTTATAGGTCAAATCGAACTCTGAGCCTGTATCCATTCTGTGATGCCAAACAACTTCCCTCTGGATAGGATCATGAGGGCCCGACGTGTCCATCAGTTGTACCATTCGAAATCCTTCATTCCGAAAGGCCCTTTGAAGTGGTCAGTTTTGAGCACTTCAGTTTGGAACGACCTTCAATATGGCGGCGATGATTGTTTTCACTCCGAAGTGCCCTTTGGAGAGCGATATATCCCGTTTGGAATGCACCGAATGTTTTACTATTTACATCTTACCTCACTCTCTTTCAACGTTAAACTGACGCTTCACGCTGTAGTTCACACTTTGATTTGATTGACTGTCTCAATCATTTTGACATTGACGAGCGATGTTAGACCTATTCGAGGGGACTTGTCCCCCTCATTGTCTTCGGTGGTTACGGCTCTTGCGTGATCAGCCACATGCAGTAGCACCGGTATTACATAACATTCAGTGGCACGTGCCACTCATACAGATGTATCACAAACTGACTAATGGGCCGTTTACACAACACGATTTTCACCGAAAAACTTACATTTTTTTTGGTCGTTCATTTACACAACAATTGCATTTTCAGGTCCTGAAAACTTTTAATAACGGAATTCAAAGTGCAAGTTTTTCAAAACGATACCGTTATCATCTCTGTGTAAACTACAAAAATGCGATTTTGTGAAAAATTGCATGCATATTACTGTTCAGTGAGTCTATAAGTGCATGTGTCTTTACAAAGTGACGTCGCCAACTACTGGTCTGGCAGCATATTACAGCTTTTTTATTCATGGATCAATTTGGACGGGATCTTTTTGACAATGATGTCATCTGTTCATGAAAAATCCTTTTATGTAATATGTGTGTAAAATGGCCATAAATGTTATTTTTCCATTATATACACAAAGTATTTACACTCTGTATGTAATTTGCATATTAATGTGTTCTTGGAACAACATGTAATGAAAAAAGAACTCTAATAATGGAAGTAATAATTGGCAAGATTTCATAGGAATATTGATATATAATTTCTTTCCCTATTCACTGTCTCCCAAAATGCCTGATAAGCATGATTTGAGTCCTGTTGTCCTCTACAGTGGACATGTATAAAATCAATGTCTTGTTTCATAACATAAAGTCATATTTTGATTTGAAAACCCACAACATTTTCCTGAGATGTTGATTCATGACAAACAATTTGAAAAGTAGTTAGATGTAAATGATACTAACACAATATTATCATATTTCCATAAGGGTGTTAAATTTGATCACTAAATTAGTGTCAGCCATATTTAAAGACCAGGCAGAGGGAGTGATCATGGTGAAACTTCCAAACATTTGGTAACTCTGAAGAGCCCTGAATGTGCTCTTTACAGGACATCTAGAATTATAACTGTGACATGAAAGGTCTCAGAGAAATTCAGTAAAATATAATGTCCTCTTCAGAGAACAAAACTCCATTGCTGCATGGTAGTAAGGAGGTTAAGACTCGGTTTCCTCCTTCTGTGTCTAAGGGATTTTTTTTATTATTGTTTTTGCCCATTTTATCATTCACCATGCAAACATAATGGATCTGATTGCTTTTGAAAGTAATAGCACATCCACTTCTCCTCAACAAGCTGCAAGATTTGAAGTGACTCAAACAATGCTGAATGAGTAAGGCCACACGCTAAATAGTGCTGCTCGCCTCGGCACACATCACTAATAAAACAATAGAAGACCTGAAATGAGATTCTCCTAAGTAGCCGGAGAGCATATTAAAGGAATATAAGCTCTATAGCTTACAGTGCTCGGCTCTATATATATTCATAGCTCTCTTTAAACCTCATAACCTCAGAAGACGTTTATAGGATAACAGCGGCGTGCAATCTGGCTTGAAATATTGTTGAGCATTATCTGTGCTGAATGCTGTGCTTTAAAGGAAAACATTTCACAGTCTGGATTTATTTCATGGGCATTGGGGGTGGGTGCATTTTAGCATTGAAGGGTAATAATTGAACATTATGTTATTTGAAGCATATGTTCGTGTTCATTCTTAAATTTAAACTTTATCTCGAAAGAAAAGCACTGCGCTGTCACCTTTACCCAGATGTCCTTTATGACTGAAATGGGGCTGATATGACATTTCATTTACATTTATTCATCCAGCAGATACCTTTCAGCCTTAAAAATGAGGAAAACATTCGCTATTCATCCTAAGGAACCTGTATAGCTAATGACAATTGCTGCAATAGCCTACAAAGTTACAAAACTGCGAGGTTCAGACTAGAGCAAAGTGAGAACCCGCGAGACAACAATCATGTTTATAGACTGATTATAATTTTCTCACTTATTCCACCATCTTGAAAAGTTGACTACTGAGCTCGTCACAACCCAATAGGGGATTGTCTTCTTTGCAAAGAAAACATAAAATGCTGCCTTTGAAAGTGTCCAAATGAGGCATCATAGGCCTACCGTTTTTCAAGTGTGCTATTACTAGGCTATTCTTCTTTTAAACTAAAAATAAGAAAGTTTACTTTCAGTCTACTTTTTATGTACTTCACAGAAATTTACTTCATGTACTTCACAGAAATATACTTAAAATTGCACTTAAGTACCCTATCCTTGACTTGTACTCACAGAAAAGTTTTTTTTAGCATATACTTGCACTCAATCTTTCGATCGAGATACACTTATACACTTTAAGTATACTTGGCTTTGTTTAATCTCTTGATTGAGTAGCATATTAAATACTTTATCACATAGCTTTACATACTGTCTTATAAACTTACAACATTGTTTGAAAATATTGATTTATAAAGAAAATGTTCATAATTCTGAGTATTCTAAATTTTTGTGTTGGTTAGTCCACATAGGAATTTACTTCAAATCTCTTTCCCCCTCCACTGACTCAATTTCCCGGCCAGCCGTGTTTTCACTGTGATACGGTAGAGGACTTCTGAAAGAGGACAGAATCTTCTGATCAAAACACAGGCGAAGAAACAGAAGCGAGGGAAGATTGCTAACACAAATGTAAAATAACGCAATAATCAACAGCATACAGAAATCAAAACTGAAGCCTTGGGGGTGTTGATGGACTAGATCTACTTCTCTGTTTAGATCATCTTTCTGACAAAAATGTGATTTTCTCCCTTCCTGGTACTGACTGACCATCACAATTTACAATACCTACACTTAGCCAAAAGACTCAAGTCCTCCAGATTGTACATATGTTCCTGCAGCACTTCGCAACAGGGTTACAAGGTGCCAGTTTTGCTAGATTTGAAATGTTCAAGTATCTGTTACAAATGAGGCTCCCTCTTTGCGTCCTCCAGACCAGCAGAGGGAGCTCTCGCCAGAATATTAGACCAATTCAGACTTCATTTCCCATAAGCCCTCATACCTGGGACTGATCACTTCCCCACCTGACGGTCATTACCTGGCTATTACCTCTCATTCTGTGCCTCATTGCGAAGTATTGATCGTCTTAACCGTCATCAACCCCGAGCATTATTCCCTGGATTGTTTTTTCTGTGTTTGACCTTGGACTGTTACCGATTTCTGATTCTTTGCTGCCTGCCTGACCCCTGCCTGTTACCTGGACTGTGTATGTTTGCCGCCTGCCCTGACTCTAGCCTGTCCTTGTTTATGTCTCTGGTTTGCCTACGTTGTTCTTACTGCTGTATATTGACCTTCGCCTGTTTGATACTGAGCTATTTTAATAAACTGCAAATGGATCTTCACTCCGCTGACTCATCATTACAGTATCGTACCAAAAGCTCAATATTATGGTATCTGGAAGAAAATGATCACACAAGTTTTTAGTAAAGATAAATGAACTAAATTAATAACTAAAGATTTTTACAACTGAATGAATCCGTATCGAACTTACTTAAGCTGGACAATCACACTTTTTTCTTCTAGAGCTGCTGTACAGCCAAAATTATGTTCCCTATGTCTCTGTAAAGCTAGGCTTTGACAATCTGCATTGTAAAGAGTGCTATATAAATAAAGGTGACTTGACTTGACGAGTCAAACGTACAGAATACAACTGGACCAATAACTTTTTGACATGACCTGCAAATTACCACAATAGATAAATACCTAAGTGTACCTTAGAGAGTCATTCTCTGAGAGGATTGACCGAGAAGATGTAAGTCGAGAATAGATGGAAGACATGTGTTCACGGTCTCCTTACAATCATGACGTAGAGAATCCACATAGACCAATGAGTAGGCTATGTTTATAACGACCATTATTTGAAGTGTCACAAAATTATGAAATTATCGTACTATGTTGGGATTCTTTGACTATTGATCGTACATCGTACAGAGGTCAAAATTATCATACAAATACGATAATTATCGTACATCTGGCAACACTGTTGGGTGCACAATTCTCCAGGCTACACAATTCTCCAGGATGCACAATTCTTTCACTACATCCTGGGATATCAACCCCATTGTTCGGGAGAACCTTCAGATCTACCTTCAGTTAATGAATGGTTGCAGAGGAGTGAGAATGTATGGAATGAGGCACATCTACAAAGGGCTGTTAGGTGCCAGAAGGAACAAGCGGATCGCTCTCGTCGCCACCATCCTGATTATCGCCCCGGACAATGGGTGTGGCTCTCAACTCGGGATCTGCATCTCCGGTTACCCTGCAAGAAACTCAGTCCTAGGTACGTGGCTCTCTTCAAAATAATCAGACAAATTACTCCGGTAGCAAACCGTCTGGCTCTTCCATCTAGTTACCATATCTCACCCACTTTCCATGCTTCTCTGCTCAAGCCTGCAGAGAGGAGAGGAGGACCAGGACGAGGCCGGTCACCCCCTCCCATCATCATCGAGGGTGAGGAGGCTTATCAAGTGCATGGACTCCAGACACCAGGGTGGATTACTACAATACCTAGTGGATTAGGAGAGGTATGGCCCAGAGGAACGGTTCTGGGTCAATCCAGAGGATATTCTGGACCCAACTCCCATCAATGACTTTCATAGGACCCATCCGGAGAGACCTGCCCCTTGTCCTCGCGGACGACCACGGCATCGACTACCTCCTCGCGTCAGGAGGCGCTCGCAGGGAGGAGGTACTAATTTGGCCTCTGTGTCTCCCTCCAATCACCACCAGAGGGCTCCCTCACCAAAGTACTAACTCTATTCGGACTTCATTTCCCATCACCCCGTGATGCGAACTGCTCACCCTACCTGGCGCTGATTACACTCTCACCTGATCCTCATCCTATGGACTATTTAACACACACACAAACACTCACACACTGCAAAGTCTTGTCTTGCCACGGCTGACATTTCTGATTTTTTTGAGCTCTCTCATGTAAGACCTTGGACTGTTTACTCTGTTTTGACATTCTGCTGCCTGACCCTTTGCCTGTTTACCTGAATATTACCTGTTTCGTTTGCTGCCTGACCTGACCCTGTGCCTGTCTCATTGTTACAATTCTGCCATCTGACACTGCAATTGCTGGTGATTTACCCCTGTGCTCTGTACTACGTTTGTCTATAGTAAAGCTGCACATGGATTTCTGCGTTACAACTAGTGCATTGACATTAGTATACTCACCACATAAAGAAAGGGATTTTCGGATTTTTCGGCCCATTAGTCAGATTTCTTATGTGAGAAAATTTTGTATGAACATAAAAAGATCCAACAGCTGAGAAATAAACGGAACAAATTTCACAGGCATTTGATGAATAGAAATGGAATAAAGAGTCATGAATAAAGGGTGGGTTCAATATCAAAAGTGGCAGTCAGTATGTGGGGTTTCCACCAGCTGCAGTACTACAGAGTATCTCATCCTCATGGACTGCAGCAGATTTACCAGTTCTTGGTGTGAGATGTTACTCTACTTTTCCACCGAGTTCTCAAACACATCTGGGGGTCACACATGGTTTAAGGGCGATCAGCTGTCCTTCCTGTCTCGCTGTAGCACTGTGTTAGGCGTCTTCCATTACGGACATTGCAGTTTATTCCTCTGTTCACATCTGCAGTCCTGATGCCTCCTGCTGCAGGACTATGGCAGGTTCACACAGGTGATCAGGGACACTGCACATCTTTCTCCTGGTGTTTTTCAGAGTCAGAAAGATCTCTTTAGTGTCCCAAGCTATCATAACTGTGACCTACTGTCTGTAAACTGTTAGTGTTTTAAGGATTGTTCCACAGGTGCATGTGCAAAAATTATGGTTCATTGAAAAAGCATTGTTTATACACTTTTCAATTAAGGTAGAGCTTATTTGGATTTTACAAAATTATCTTTAAAATACAGTACCTTTTTTTGCTTACTAGGCTGTTTTGAAACAGGATGGCTCCTTTTTAAGCTAAAGGCATTTATTTATAAAATATACTCAGAATAACTTCGATAGTCACCGTGTTAGGTGGAAAAACAGATAGACTTTGGGATTCTGCATTTGTCTGACTTTGTGCTTCTGGTGCATGGTGCAACTTAAATGCAAGAACATCTTTATCCTGTATCATTTTCTTCTAAAAATCTCTTTAAACTCCAAATGTGGTGGTTGCATAATGTTTTTTTACTGCCCACAGAGCAGATTTTGGCAGGTAGACTTGGCTTGCATGTTGCTCCGGAGAGCTCGGCCAGCTGAATTTCTCATGATTTCTTCAGTGCTGGCAGGTATGTTAGTGTTAGAGGTTAACAGGTGGATATGTCAGTCTGTCACTAACCTGTTTATCATATTGCTCTTTGCACAGTTGGACATTTTTCTGCATAAAGCTTCTTCTGTATGTGGCCATCACAGTTTTGCGTGGCTACTTTTTATTTTGGCATAATAAGATTAAAAACTAGATCCAGTTTAGTGAGTAGGATTTCTGTGCAGTTTGACTATATGAAGACCTTTGTTATGTCATATCTCACATCTGTTAAACGTCTTGATGGGATGAAATGCAGAAAAACTGAGATGACTTCTGTATATTCAGAAGGTCATTGAAAAAAACAACATACAAACACTCAACTCAGAGCTAATATCAGTGATTCTCTCTCACTTTGCAGGTTAGTAAATATGGAAACAATGCTTGAAACTTGTACTAACACTTCTCATGTTTATTGCCTCTTTCAGATGAATCGCTTTTCAAATTTGTAATTCGCTTTGGATAAAAGCATCTGCTAAATGAATAAATGTAAATGGTGCTATTAAAAGCAAAATATTAATTCACTTTTATGGAAGTAAACAAAATATATCTCAAATTATTAAAACATAAATAATGGACAATATAGAAACAGTATATATGGAAACAGAATATACTATGTATCTAACATATATTAATGGAAAATTGTTATTAATATAATTAGTAAATAATAAATTAAAACAAAATAAATATCATTCTGGAAATGATTGGAATGAGTGTGATTACACATTTGTCTTTATGTTCATTGTAATACAAATGTTTCTGATACAGAATTTTTTTCAGGAAATTACATTGTAACTGTGTGAGAATGCTGCCATCTACGGTTTGAACTTTTTAATAAAAATCACTGAAGTTTCATATATTTTTCATACCCACCCAGGTGAAAAAAGTGCACTAAAAACACTTTATTTTAGTACACTTAGAACACTTTCATAATGTACTTAAATTGCTCTCTTTTTGTGCACTAATTTTGTACTTAATATACTTAAAATTCCTCTTTAGTACTTAAGATAATCTTAAGAAGATCTAAGTGTTCTCAACTGTGCTATTTTGAGACACCATGAATATGAGCTAAAATGTGTTTTTATCATACTATCTTTGTATTAAACTAAATGCAAATACACTTGAACCCATAGTGTACTACAAATTTCTAAAAGCACATTTTAGTTCATATTCATGCTGTCTCAAAATAGGACAGCTGAGTACACTAAGATCTTCTTAAGATTATCTATATTATATTTTAGTATATTAAGTACAAAAGTAGTGCACAAAAACAGAGCAATTTAAATACATTATGAAAGTGTTCTAAGTGTACTAAAATGAAGTATATTTTAGTGCATTTTATTAATGGAGGTGTACTTTTTTTCACCTGGGTATATGTGATTATGCTTCCAAAGCAGCATGTGTTTGTCATGTACTTAATTATAATAGCATTTCCGGCAAATATCCCAATGACTTCAAAAATAGGTCATATATTAAATTCAGTCATGCAATCTCACAGATCTCTGTTTAAAGATGTCCCTTCAGATTTAGATAAGCATGATTACATTGTCCCTAATTATTAGTGGTAGAGTACATTGCTCTTTGCCTAAAACAAGACTTGCCTACCCTGAATCTGAGACTTATTTGTCTGGCTAAAATTCAACTCAGCTTTCTTTGGAGTCATTTGCAATGCATTGCATAGCATCAGTTTTGTGAAATCCCAGCACAACCTTGAGCCTTACTTGGCATAAAACTCCCCTTTCATACAGATTAGTCCTAAATGAAGTTGCAGCGAGTCGACCGTGCCACCAGAGGGCTTTCCACAAGTTAATTAACTTCTACAAACAAGGGGAAAATCCATAGGAAATGTCATGCAAGGTCAATCAGCGATTATAATGGACATGAGACTGGGAATAAGTGTCTCTAAATTTGTAAGCATGCCAAGCACCGAGTGGTTGTGACAAGTGTTCGGTCCTCAGAGCAATCTCACGCAATGTGAAACAAGGCCCCGCCGCGGCTGGAGGTTTTTTTCTGGAAGCCTCCAGCTCATTGGACCCTCTTTAAACTTATTTGTAGTTTGTCTGGGCAGCGGTACAAACAAGTCTGTGGCAACAGAGGGTCTTTTGAGCAGTGTGCAGGTTAGCGAAATCTGTTGGCTCTTGTGTTTGGACCTGAGGCCAGAATAAATCAAGACAAACGCAGGCTACTAATGAGTTCAAGCGATCTTTCTGATTCTAACCATCTTGATTTGGGGTTCAAACCTCTCATGTCATCAACAGTTCGAACTCTCCTGGCTGAAGAATCAAACCTTTGATTTTGTTTTGTTCACGTCCAAACCTTGCAAAACCTTGTCTGGATTTTCACATGCATATTGACTAATGAGTTCATGAATATTTGAAGGTCGCTGTTCTGAAGTCCTGAAATTAGCACAGCAGATACTGTACATTTGCCTGATCATACAGTAAAATGGGTCATACAAAAGTAGTTTAAGTTGGCCAGGAGCTAAAAGCAATGTGTGTGTTTTTTTTCATATTAAAATGTTTCAGGAAAATAAATGTTGGTATGCTAAATATTTAAGCATTTGCCATATACATTTATCCAAAGTTACTTAAAGGGATAGTGAAAATTTTGCCATTTACTCACCTTCATGTTGTTCCAAACCTGTAAGAGTTTCTTTCTTCTGTTGAACACAAAATATACATTTTAAAGAATGTTGGTAACCAGAGAGTTGACGGCACCCATTGACTCCCATAGTATATTTTTACCATTTTTACCATGGAAGTCAATGGCTATGATCTACTGTCTGTTTAAAATGTATATTTTGTGTTCAACAGAAGAAACAAACTCATACTGATTTGGAACAACATGAGGGCCATCTATCATCTTTGGTTGAACTATCCCTTTAAAGTAAGCACAGGTGGTTACATTGGCGAAATTTGAATATGAAGCAACTTTCTGTTGGAGAACATGGAGAATTTGCGTGACCAACTTGAACAGGAGCAAAATCTGCATTAGAAACTTTTATTGATCTCATGCCAAACTCCGATCGTGCAGGATTTCGTGGTCCATTTTATCACTTCGGCTAATGTGTTCCCATTTCTCTGGAAGTCAAAACCATGACTCAGGCATTGTTAGCACCATGATCTAGGTCAGGAATAATGATAGGCCTACATTGGTGTATGCAAATGATTAAATAAAGCAGCTGGTTTACTACTGTTACGAATCCGCTGTCTTTCATCCACTTGCCACCAGAGGTCGCCCTTCCACATCATGGACTCTATTTACGGACTAAATTTCCCATAAGCCCCTCACCCAGTCACTGATTACCCTGCCAGCTGTAACACATTACAATCACACCTGATTCACATCTCACCACTGTAAGAGCACCACTCACACACACTTACACTGCGAAGTATTGTTAATCTTTGTATTGCAATTCTGAGCGTTAGACCCCTGTCTTCTTTGTCTGTTTTCTGATCCTGCCTGTTTCTCTGTTTTGATGTTTATCTGCCCGCCTCCTGGCCAATTGCCTGGATATTTACTACGAGCCTGCCTGTTCCTTGCCACTTCTGTTTGCTGTTGAGTTGACCATTGCCTGTCTGACTACATCTGTAAATAAAGTTGCACTTGGATCTCATTCGCTACTCGCCCCTCATTACAGCTACAACATAAACAGCGTAGGAGCCTGACAGGGAAGAGACAAAATTGTTGAATAAAGTTATTTGCAGGGGGTGTAGTTTTATGCACAAAAAGTATTCTCGTCGCTTATAACATTGAGCTTGAAACACTGTAGTCACATGGATCTTTAATGTTGTATTTACTGCTTTTCTGGACTTTGAATGTAAGTTGCTTTCCATGGTCTACAAAAACCTTACTGGTGTGCATCTTTATCTTTAGACAAAACAATGGCACGGACATATGTTACGATATGCTATAGAGCAAGTTGCTTCAGTTAAAACAGCTCAAACATGTACTTTGAAACAAGGCAGTGATGTTTTAGCCCACATCACCCATTTGTCTACAGTTTCAATTTATTGAGGGTTTTGCTGTGAGTGTGGGTGGGCTGGGCCATCGCTTCATGTTCACCTCCGTGGAACCTGTTGAGGAAAATCACTTTACAGAGATGCACCAGTGAGATCAGACAGCATTAGTCAGCTTAATGTATAACACACACACAGAGAGAGAGAGAGAGAGAGAGAGAGAGAGAGAGAGAGAGAGAGAGAGAAATGAATTCCAGAGCATCAGCTGTATGACAGCACAATCTGCCACAAAGAGCCATTCACAGCATTTCAATGACAATATCTGAGTCACTAAGAGAAAGATGGATAGAGAGACACGGTGAGCATTTTTATGAATATAAAAGAAAGCAATAAGCCATCATAGGAGCACTTTACAGTGATTATAACACAGATAAGGGGTGTTCTTAAGCTCAGAGAAAAGCAGCTTGTTACGGTTTATATTTGTGCTGGGTATTCATTTGACAAGGACACAGTATGGATTCCCCTGCCTGTACACATTATTACAGAATCAAGCATTAACCCTCTGCCACTGTTGATATGTGACATACTGTAAAATGTACAGTATCTAAAAAATGTATACCAACAAAACCAATGACTTGCCAAAGTCATACAAAATTATCCAAATTCAAATCAAGTTATTTTTCATATGTAGTATTTAGTATTTAACTTATTGAACACCATAGACAATCAAATGCACGGGACGTAGTACAGTTAGGTGAACTTTAGTTCATTTTAATGCCATTTCCTTAAAACCAAATTGAATTCAGTGCAGAAAAGTACAGCTATACATAGGGATAAAGGTGATAAAAAGGAATATAACAGAATAAAAAAATAGTAATAAAACTAAATACAATGCCATAAAAATATAGAAAATGAATGTATAATGAAGGTGTATAAATGTGCTATTATAAATGAAAACACTGTCACTGGTTCACTGGAAAGAGGAGTGTTGAGGTAAGGTTCTATTCGTAAATGGTACTTTATTCAACTAAAGTCACTCATGAGAACCAGGAGGCATTGTTTTTTTTTTGTTTTTTTTTTAAATGTTAAAGTACATTATGATAAATACTTTGTTACATATAGGCCTACCTGCAACATTTCAACCATAAATTAGTTCTAAATGTTAGCTAGATTATGTCCGGTACCTGTCAAGCGATGTGTTTATGCTTAAATAGTATTAAATAATGCTTCAGAACATCCATTTGGAGAAAATAGAGAGCAATGATGCTCCCTGATTTCACGGTGCATTATGGGACTTTTTAGGGAGCGAACGTTTTAGTGCACTGGATATAGCGACTGAGTGCCCTTACCACTACACTAGAGAGCTGATTGAGACACACACATAGAAACCGAAACTAAACACGGGAAATAACATTGAATGCAAAAAACAAAACTACACAGATAATACGTGACATTTACAGCTGCTTAAATATTCTCCCTCACAGTGGGACTGTCATATTCAAAAAGTAAAAACCTGTAAAAGCAAATTTGCACATAGTAGTGGTGGATTTTGTCATTTAAAAGTTTTTGGTGCATCGCACTCAATAGACCTCATTCATGAAAAGTTATGAATTTATGTAAAACAATCATAAAACATGCACTTAATGCTGCGTTAGAGTCATACTAAACTCTCTGCTGCAATCACACTCAGCGCTTTCTTATTCGTCTTTTTCAACACCCGAATGTTATTAGCTGGATTCACCACACAGCTCTTTCTGTAATAGTGTTGCAGGAGACTGTTCCAAAGTTTACAGCATCTCAGCAGGTCACTATTACCTAAGAGATGACAAAAATGGGAATATTACATGAGTAGTCTTGCTATGTATGAGCATATACCTGTATATGTATGTATGTTGACAAATATTTTTATGTGTGTGTGAATGTAAAAGATGAAGTAATCACAAATACATTTAGACACTTCAGCCATATGTAATAATACTGAAAAACAAAATATGTCTTAAACAAAAACAGCATAGGCACACATTTGGAGAAAAATATTCACAAAAATAAGTTTTTTTGAAATGATAAAATAATAATCTAGGTTTGCAAATTTGTCCTCAGTTTATGAGCATTCTTCACTGCTTACCCAGAATGCACAGTCCATCCTGTGCACGAGTTATGGCAACATTGACCTGATTTGGATCAGTGATGAATCCGAGTTTTTTTCCAAGCCAGGCTTTACTTGGTTTGTTGTTTTCTATGTCTGATATGGAGCAGGAGCGAACAGTGGAGAGGATCACATATGGCCACTCGCTTCCTGTACACAGCAATTTACAATTTTTAGTCTTTTTATGCCACTAATCACAGAAACGAAGGGAATAAGAGTGGGAAAGACAATGAGTCTTGAACCCATCTGTCCCACATTAACCCCCCAAAAGCTGTTCTGATATGATTGATAATTGCACAGAACAGAACCAACATATGTGCAGATATCATTAAATTAAAATGTACACATTTTTCAAGAATTAATCTGAGTCAAGGGGAATCATCCTGATGACAGGAGGAGCTGGGGATGGAGGAGGGTAATTAGAAATGTGATAGCTGCTAATAATACTGAGGAGCTTATATATTGATGCTGGGATAGATAGACGTGAGTCACCTGGGAGTCAGCTGATGTGAGCTTGACTGACGCGAACTGCCAGAACTAATGCTACGCTTGATAATAACAATAATAACTTTATAGTACCTTTAAAGTGAGCTTTACAAACACAGAGAAAAGGAAAACAAAAATAAATATGGAATATTAAATATAAGTGTTTATTTTTTAAAATATGGAAAAATGTTTTAAGATAAGATTCAAATCGGTGAGCATAAATTTAATTAGAACTCTAAAATGCAAAATTGAATTTAAACTCTAGAATGATGCAATTAGAATAACACACCTTGGCTTTTCATAATTGTGCAAACGGTGACATTTGTAATGCCCCTTTTCTCCATTGTCTTTTTGATCTCTGACACCTGTGCGTTGTAAGGAGTCAGAATCGCAATACTTTGAGGTGGTACGTGTGATTTTTCAATCAACTGCTGTGCCACATTGACCTGGAAAAAAAAATTACATGCAAGAGAATATTACCAATATATAAGAATGAGGAGCTTTATCTTTACAGACGGTGTCAAGTTCTTCAAAGAGTTCCTGCTTGTGATGTGAGGTGTGTTGAGGTGATTCTGCTCAGAATAATAATGTTTTGCAATTTCACATTTTTATCCGCTGAGTTTACACTTACAAAGAATGCTCACAATACCTAACTAACTCAGGAGCAATATTAACTTGCTACTTCCATGATTCTATAACCAACACTCGAGTAGGAGCTGAAAGGTGGGGTAAATAGTTTTTTTAAAAACGCTGTTGGGCATTGGTGATATTGGTGAAATCAAACCAATAAAACTCGCTCTCCAATTCAAGCGCTAAACACAGCATTCGTCAGAGCGCAGTGGTTTACATGCTCAACTCTCACTAGCTGGCCTCTGTTACACACGCAATGTGAGAGTGGATGTCTGTTTATCACACCTGACGCGCAAACAAAATAATGCTTCACCAAAAATAAAGCGCAGATGATGAATGAACGACAAGGAAGCACAAAAAATGAACATTCAGTACACAAGACTAAATACAAACAAGAGTTCATTGTTAGTCACCAACAGCACAGCATTCATTCATTCATTCATTCATTCATTCATTCATCTTCCACCGCTTATCCGGGGCCGGGTCGCGGGGGCAGCAGTCTGAGTCAAGTCGAGACTCCCAGACTTCCCTCTCCCCAGACACTTCCTCCAGCTCTTCCGGGGGGACACCGAGGCGTTCCCAGGCCAGCCGAGAGACATAGTCTCTCCAGCGTGTCCTAGGTCTTCCCCGGGGCCTTCTCCCGGTGGGACATGCCCGGAACACCTCCCTAGGCATCCGAAACAGATGCCGAGCCACCTCACCTGACTCATCTCGATGTGAAGGAGCAACGGATCTACTTTGAGCTCCTCCCGAGTGACCGAGCTCCTCACCCTATCTCTAAGGGAGCGCCCTGCCACCCTGCGGAGAAAGCTCATTTCGGCCGCCCGTATCCGGGATCTCATTCTTTCGGTCATGACCCAAAGCTCATGACCATAGGTGAGAGTAGGAACGTAGATTGACCGGTAAATCGAGAGCTTCGCCTTGCAGCTCAGCTCCTTCTTCACCACGACAGACCGGTACATCGACCGCATTACTGCAGAAGCTGCACCGATCCGTCTGTCAACCTCACGCTCCTTCCTTCCCTCACTCGTGAACAAGACCCCAAGATACTTGAACTCCTCCACTTGAGGCAGGAGCTCTCCACCAACCTGCACAGCACAGCAGCTCCAGACAATCATGACACTCCCAGTTTTACTCACATGTGCAGCGGAATCAAAGCAGCCTCCGTGTCTGTTTTCAGGCCTTCATGCTTGGCTCTCTCCAGCACTGGAAAGCTTTTCTTACATTAACGCCGATCCCAAAGCGCTTGCTCAGTCATAAACCTTCATACCCTATTCTTTTGTATTGTGTCTCATCTCTCTTTCTGCAGTTTTTTTTTTCTCGTGCATAAAGCCTAATGCTGATTAGTTACACGTTTGCTGTTGGTGTCATTTTTGAAAAAGTACTTAGCCCACCTTTAATGAAATTCCTAATGGAAAATTCTGACATTGCAGTGGTTTTCTTATGTGTTTGTATCATTCATGATGAACTGAAGGCAGTATTAGACTTACAGCGTGCTCTGCCTCCTCAGTGTTGGTCACTGAGTTCTCATTGCCCTTTTCTGTAGATACCACTAAACTGACTTCTTCTCCTTGTACGTGGCCAAACAAGATCGGAGTTTGCAGTCCGCACTTGTTAAGAAGATAGGGGGGTCCTCGTTTAGCTCCGGTTTTCAGTTTGCCATCATAAAACTCTTCTGAAGGAAACCTGCAAATTTCTTCATGCTAACGTACATGTGCATTTGTTAAATATCAAAGCAAAATAAAAAATTGTTGGTATAGATTTTGTTGATTGTTTCTTACCATTCTGTACTGAGTGTCCAACATTATGGCCAGATCCATGTAGCGTTCAAACAGAGACTGCTGCATGCCCATCATTTTCACAAGGGCACATTGCACTATCGGCCGTAACTGTTTGTGGTCACCCAGCAAAACAATCTGTAAAAGAAACCAGTGAGAATGAATTTTCATTTGATGAGAAGATGCATATTTCCCACTCCTAATGTGACTATAAACACTCAGAATGGAATACTACTGCACTGCTTACTAAAAAGTGCATAGTATGTACTCTTTACTGCCTACTAGTTTAAAAAAAAAGCCAGAAAATCTGTTGCAAATTACAAATCTCTTCCACCTGCCAGGATCTGTTGTGTCTTTTGTTTCATTTAAAATCAGAAACTGGTGATTATGATGTTATCCTTGAGCTCACCTGCTGTGGTTTGTAGGAAACTAAGGGGATGAAGGCCTCAGGCTCTGTTGCCATAGCACATTCATCAATGAGTATCTGCCGGAAATCCATGACCGCCCGGATTTCGGGTTTCAATGCTGAGGCGCAGGTGCAGAGAACTACATCACAATTCTTAATCTCATGCTGATGAGCTTCCTTTAAAACTTTCCTGTAGCTGCAAAGACGTATTTTGTGAGTAATACTAATTACTGATATGTTTTTTCTATCCAAACTCAGAAAAAAAAACAGTATCAAATTACCAAAGTGTTTAAATCTGCAAGCACATCACATTTACCCTGATCAGACACATCTGATTCTATCTTATTAGGCTTATTGTTCCATCTTCATGCTTCACTTAATGCCTGAATTCAGCAACTCATCCAAAGTGTGCACTTGATGTACTTGTCCAAGACGAGGCTTGAGAAACACTGGACTATAAAGATAATACTGGACTATAATGGTTCACGTACACTTGCCATACAGACCTGCACCAAACTGCCTAAATTAATAAAACCTTTACTTAACACGAAAGTTTATTTTCATTGAGATGCTACAAATCATGTCCAGAATTGGAAGCTTGTGAAAAGCTACACATAACATAACATAACATAACATAACATAACATAACATAACATAACATAAACATAACATAACATAACATAACATAACATAACAGTTCCTCCACATTTTATTGCATAGCAACACTCTGATATGTCTGGGACTGTATTTCCAAGTAACTTTATATCTTCTGTCTTTTTCCACTGTGCATTGTGCCTGACACAGCATTTTAATTGCATTCATCACATAATATCTACAGTTCAATTATTTAATGGAGTATTTTTTTAAATGGCCTCATGGTGGCACTAAATACAAGAACAGTCTACACTTGCATCCTCTAAAAGCATAAGCTCAGACAACATGAGACAGGCATTTATGGAAACTTTAAGTCTTACTCACTCTTCTATTTCATTCTCTGTTAAGCTCCCATCCAAGGCTGTTATTTTTTCTGAAAAAGGATTTTCAGGTTTACGGACAAGGTACATCAGAGTAATATCCCTGCAACAGAATGATAAGTTTAATGGGTTTATTCACACACTATTTGTTGTAATGTCTGTAATGTGCACCACTTACACACGTGATGTAATGAGATCATGTGATGACAATATAGCAATACAACTACTATCATTGTCTGCAGACTTCAAGTTGGGATTTAGACCATATTATCAGAGTTCAAATTACGCTTCATTTACTCATACCTGAGCTCCTCCTTTGGTTTTTCATCACGGAGGGATCTGCGGCAAAGCTTCATGTTACTGCCTGGATATGGAAATTCACGCATTTCCATCTGATCACAGTAGACTCTCAGAGGCTTTAGGACTCCTCTAAGGTTTAGCAACTGCTCTGGGACACAAGATCAATGGGTAATGTGAGTACAGATCAAGTTTATCAAGTAAAATAGAGCATGAAACATACTCAATGCATGCATGTAAATGCCAATGCTTCACATAATTTGATTCTACTCGGCAAAAAGATCATAAAAGTAAATTGTCTTCTTTCATGCTCAGTTTTATTATTTATTTTTTTTAGTAAATAGAGCACACATTCCTCAACTGTCCACATGTTTATAGCTGAATAGCAGCGCATTCAGTTGCACAGACATTTCATTATAATGCTATCATTGACTTGAAAATGAATGCATTGCCAAACATTTGCATCTGGCTCCCTAATAAAAACTCTAGTTTGTTTGTGTGCATAATCAGACTAGGGGCTATCTACAAAAAAGTCCACCATACACAATTTACCTGCAACAATGTCCACAGACTTGTTCGAAGGTCCACAGTACAAGATGGCAGGCTTTTTGGGGGGTTTCTTATCAGGGATTGATTTGGAAGTTTCGGACGAGGCCAGAAAGTCTTTGTTCTTCATGAAAAACTGGTAAACAATGTGAATACCAACTACTGTTTTCCCTGTACCTGTGGATGAAAAAAGATATGGTAAATGGCACGATTCAACATTTTCCAAAACACACCTCCTTTGCCAAGACTGCAAATCAGTCAATTAGAAAATAGATTTTTAGAATCATTTTTGACTATGCTGCCATGACATTGGATTTATAGATTCTTCCAATCTCCGATGATCTATATGATACAATTTTATGTCCAAAAACACCCAGACAAATACCAATCCTCAAGTTTGAGCATTATTAGGCCCCGTTAACAAGAGTGCGTTTTCATTTTAAAACGTATAAGTTCTGCTACAGTTACGCCTGATGTTTACACTGCAACCTACGAACCTTGAAAACTTTCGAAAATGCTACAAACCCTGTTTTAGTTTGAAAATGCAGGATTGCGTTTCAGTATAAATGGAACCAAAACGGAGACTTTTGAAAACGATGTCGTGGCAGCCCACGTTTGCTCTGCATATCCTTGACGACCGTGTAAACAATAACATGGAGACTGAACTGCAATCTTTGCTGGCTTTGTTGCCATTTTTAGCAGCCATTGTGCAGTTAAACAATGCATTTTTTAAATATTGCAGCTGCCTACAAATGCAAGAGGCAACTGGTTACACTTCTACGGGCATGAATGGTCATGTGACATGTTTTTTTTCATCAGTGTGGACTGAGATGGTTTCTGAAACACTGGAAAAGCCAGTGTAGACGAGGATCATTTCCATTTTAAAACGAAAACACACTAGAGTAAAGGGGCCTGAGTCAACAGTGGTGAAATCAAATATAGATTGCAGAAATCCTTAAACTTTTTTCAAAACATTGAATTTACACTTGAGATGAGCATCTTTAATTTTCTTTGATTACTGTAGAAGTAGCATTCATATTTCTCTAAAATAAAGCTGATTTTTCCTTCAAGTGATTATAGATACAAATCCACTTTATCCAGCGCTGTACCCCTTTGGCCAATTCAATGAAAATAAACGACTCAAAGGAATGAATTGTTTAGATTGAATTGTTAATGATTTGAATCTTTAAATGATTCATAGTAGCACTCACTAGTTTCAAATAGACAATAGACACATGTTGTACAGTATTTTATTACCTGGTGGGCCTTGAATCACAGTAAAAGGTTGCTTCATAGCTTCCTCAACAGCTTTCTGCTGGCTCTCATTCAGAAGTGGCAGGTTCAGGTTTTCATCCACATTGTACAAGCTGATTTTTTCTATATTATTATCTAATAAAATACAAGAAGGTTTTCATCACATTAACAAATACAAGAGATATTCATAGACAAGACATGGGAATTTTTATTTTAATTTAAGGTGTCCCCATTACAAATGTACAGAAAGTCTTCAACGTCTGGCATCAGATGAAAGTCTGAAAGGCACCAAGAACATGTATCGTATACTTTTTCTTCACTACCTTGTCCAAATTAATAAGTGATACCCCTCCATATCATATTATTGTATTATATTATGATCTATTATGCATGTTATTCTTAATGGAAAAAATGGAAATATATAAGCTGTGATTGTAAAAGTTTCTAATTATAGAAACTGCTTGAACTTTGGGTTTTAAACAGTTAAGGTATACAATACAATAAAGTCAGCAGCCAGATGAAATTAATATTTCTCATACGCAACAGAAATGGAAGCACATTTCAGTTATCAAACTGTCAAGTTGTCACTCATGGTTTACTGCTACTCCCAGCCTAAAATCTAGTGCTGTGACTGTTTTGGCATTGTGAAATTGCATGATGTATATATTATGCCTGGCACAGCAGATTTAATATGTTTTAATAGACAAGCCAGAGTTGCTGGACATTGGACACCCCTACTCCAAAGGGTACAATAAAATATGCTCTTACATAATTTCACAATTGTAAAATCATCCAACTTACGGGAACAGTGACGAGCATAACAGTGACTTTAGATGCTGCAACTTTTTACTAGCGAGAGCCTTTCTATTAATCCTTATTAATGAATAACTATTTAAACAACACTTTTTTTGATTTTCTTCAGCTGGAAGGGCTCATTGGATTAATATGAGTTCATTGTCTGACTAATAAAACTTTTTGAGTTTCAATTCAGGCTAGTTACAAATTGCTTGAGACCATTGTTCTATGTATCTGTGTATGATTTGCATTAAACCATCTGCTTTGAATAAAGCTGCCATTTTGCTTCACTCACCATCATACAGTTCTTCAAGATGTCTAGTGGCAACATTCTTCACCAGGTTATTTGCGTGTTTTAGGTTAGCAATTGCTTGTTCCCTGAGCCTGCAAAAAAATTGCATTAGTAACAAACTTTGTATATTTGTGAATAAATCTAAAATATATCAGCTGGATGAACGATCACTCACAAAAATGGAATTTTTTTGGGAATGACCTCAATGGTGAAGTTTGTTCCCTTGGCATAAACCTTGGGTGGAATGTAACTCATGGATCTTTGTGTGATCTGAAAATTAATCCGGTCATCATTTTCTGTATCCTTCTGTTTCTTTGGTTTGCTGGTTACTGCATGTGCAACCCATGTGAAAGGTAGTGAACCCTGCAGATCTGAAACAGCAGAACCATCATTCTCATCGTTCTCTGGTTTCTGATATCTTAGTCTGATGCACAAGAAGCAGTTCCTAAGGTCAAACTCCAGAGACCATTCCTTTTTCTGAGTCTTGTTTATATAAAAATACCCTTTGAGATTTGCTTCATCTCCACTCCATTTTATTTGCACATTCTCTAAGATGACACTGTTATTTTCTTCCAAAGCATTGTAGGCAGTGTCTAACTGACATAGTTGTCTCCAGATGTCTTGGTACTCCTTGGGACTCTCATAAACATTCTTAGATGCATTGCATACTGGTTTGGAGAAGCACTCAGTAGGGTTTCTTGTGTGCTCCAAACAGATCTCAAAGCATTCATCAATGTTGAGCAGTACAACAACAGGAACTGGAAATCCGTCTTTGAGTTCGGTTCCAAGTTGCACCTGAACAACCGTGCCTGACTTCAGCACCATGTTTCGTTTCTTGTAATGCCGTTCCTCCACTGGACAAACCTCGCTTTTCAGCCTTTTACTTTCTTCATTCTCATTCTCCACTCTTTTCATGTCTCGGAGGCATTGCTCAATCTTATCCCAATCCTGGTGTTTTACAGCAGATACCAGTCTTTTCCACATGACACTTGACACTGGAGTCTCATTCTTCATGGGCTTTGACGGGACTGAAATCTTGAATGATTCGTTGAATGAATACACTCTCCTCTTCCACCTAAGAGTCATGGAGTTCTTGTCCTCACTGTATTTTGGCTGATACACAACTTTGAGATGCTTGTACATGATAGTAATCGCCTTTGACATAGGATGTAGAGGAAATGATATTGTGAATTCATGTCCCCGCGGAGTGATCCGATCCACCACTGCAAGCTTGACCACATCTTTGGGTTCAAACTGGACGTTTCTCAGACTCAACACCAGAGCCTCCTTCTCTTCTACATCCATTCCAGACTGACAAAAATTGCTGATTTCATTTTTCGTGTAGTCAGCTTGCCTTTGGTTTCTCTTAGAGAGCACGGTGTGCAGAAGTCTCTGCAAGATAAGGTCCAGATAACGCCTCATAGGAGATGACGCCCAGGTGTAGGCGTTAAGCTGTAAATCATAGTGACCCAACCTGGAATCTGTCGAGGAGCACGAGCGAAGTATGAAAGCTTTCTTCTGAATTTCGCGAAACTCCCGCACCATGGGGACAAATGTCGGATGGATTTCATCTGAAAAAATTAGCTGCATCAGATTATAATAGTCTTTGCTCTGTGCAAATTCTTCCATCTTGTGAAATATGGAGGTGAAAATATTAAATGATATGCCTGCATACTCCATATTTCCATGTTCCGGATTGAACCAAACATCATTTTCAGTTTCTATTTCACAGATATTTGAAAAGTTTACTGACATGGGAATAAGGTTAATGTATTTCTCTCTAAACTGAATCAGTCGTTCTGGGTCCGGCTCCTGGTGGCACCTCAATGGTGTGAGATCTTTTGTGATGTCTGTAGATATGAGTTTTTCAGCAGCGGCACTATTGTAGAGATTCATTAGTTCTTCAATCATGGCGTGAGAGCGACTTTGCCCTGCCTGCTTCCCAAATGGCCATCTGCCTTCCAGTCTGCATTTTCGGTGCACCTCTGAAAAATGGTATGCAACAGCTACACAATCCTCCAAGGAAGAGAACCGCAGAGGCTTTGTGTCATCCGAGCAGTAGTACTTCTGAATGATTTGGTCTGCCTCTTCGTATGACATCCGTCTGTCAGACCTAATGCGGGTTGGATAAAATTCGCAGTTTAGTATATTACTTGTTTTCTTGTCAACGTCTATCAGCAAGGATATAGCTTTCCGATCTTTTTCAGGCTCCAAACTCAAGTGGTCTTTGCTCATCTCTCTTGAGAACATGAAGGCCACTTGTTCCTTCTCTGAAATGTAAATTGTTCTGCCGCGCAATCTAGCAAATTTGTCTTGCTCGCTATCTTTGGTAACGCAACTTGCGACGTCTGTAATGTGAACACCAATCTGGTAGGAATCACCCATTTCAGTCACGCTGATGGCGTCATCGAGGTCTTGAGCGCTAGTTGGGTCAATGGTGAAAGTGAAAATCGAGTCGTCACACAAATTCTTCCTTTCTGAAGCCATATCATCTTCAGGTCCTTGTAGTTTGAATGGTGGAGGTGTGTCTCCAGAGCCAAGTTCAATGCCTAGCATTTCACGTAAAGCATCACACTCTGGAATTACTTTTGTAACCACACCAAGAGGGAAAGTTTTTGTATCCTCCCATTTTAAAACCTTGACAACTAACATTTGATTCTCAGCTTTGTTTTCAAATTCCTTTCTAACCCAGCGCCCACATTTGAGTTGTCGTACTTCAATTTTGTCACTCTGCTGTTGAATTGTACGTATTCTGGTTAAGCGCTTGTAAACGGGTTCAACAATTTTTGGATCGTCTTTCACCATCTTACAGATAAACGTTAATGCGTTTTCATCTCTATTTATTAATCCAACGACCCTCCCTTTTAACACTTCACCTTCCTGTTCTCTGCTCAAGATCTCTACACAGACTTCATCTCCAGGAAAAGATCTGCCCACATTTTCTCTTCCACAGATATTGATACAGAGCATTGGTTCATCAAGAGGCCTGGCATACGCCTGATCATGTCTTTCTATTTCAAGTTTACAGCGTTTAAAGTCCTTTGGATTGGTAGTCAAACGTTTTTCAATATCTTTCTTGCAGAGTTGCTGAGGAAATTCAAAGAGGTGATTAACCTCTATGCTGCTGCTGCTGCTGCTAGCAGAGTTACTCTCTGAGGTCTCCATGCACGCCCTGTTTGGAAACACAAATCGAGTCGTTAAGCACTTAAGGACAAGGGACAGATAAAACATTGAGAATCTGTGAAAAGTTAATCTTCCCAATTGAGATCATGCATATATAGGTTGCTGCATCCAGGATAAGCACAAGTAAGTACCACTTTGATGAACAATACATCACACGCGTCCTCCCTCTCTGCTGTAAACAAACACACCATCAGCTCACGTCTGAGTTTGCTCCCCCAAATACATCATTATGTGACAGGAAGCTCACGCTACAGACTGAACAAGCTCAGGACCATTTGCCAAGGCTGTGGATTACAGGTAACAATGTTGTAAATAATGTTCAGTTTCTTGCGTAAAGTATTCTCGCCGTTTTATAACATTAAGGTTGAACCACTGTAGTCACGTGGAATATTTTAATGGTGTCTTCACTGCCTTTCTGGAAGTGGTTATGCTGTTTATAGGGAGATCAGGAGATCTTGGATTTCATCAAAAATATCTTAATTTGTGTTCCGAAGGTCTTACAGGTTTGGAACAACATGAGGTTGAGTAATTAATGACAGAAATTTCATTTTTGGGTGAACTAACCCTTTAATCTCTAAGTGACGGCACCCATTGACTTCCATTACATCAATCACAGAGGACACTGAAGGAAAAAGTCACCTACATCTTGGATGGCCTGGGTGAGTAAATTAACAGCAAATTTTCATTTTTGGGTGAACTATCCCTTTAAGATCTAGTTTGACTCACTAGCAGTTATGCTGCCCTCAGGTGCTCTCAGAATTATGTTAAATATGTGTTTCCTGAGTAAAAATTGCACATGAACGCCCTTCGAAAGTTGAATGCTAATCACAACTTCAGAAATGGGAACTATCAAATTTTGATAGCACATGAAGGCAGAATAAGTCAAGGAGCAGTCAGTCTTACTTTTTGGTATCAAATTAGACCAAAGCAAGTTTTTTTTTTTTTTTTTCGTAACTGACTTAAAAAGTTATGAACAGTCAAAAAAAAAAAAAAAATTATGACTAACTTGTAAGACTAGTCTTAGGGGTTTATGCAACCAGCCCTCCTTTCCCATTGTCACAAATGTATAACATAATGATCAAACACAAAGAAATGTCACTTGATCTGGTAAATAATGTACCTTGACAACCTTACATAGTTTACATGAATTGTCATGACATGTGCTTGAAAACCAGCTGTTCATCAACATCAAAGGTTTGTCTTTGTGTGTAATAAATAAGAGGCATATGAATTATCTGAATAGAGGGTGAGACGCATTCTAAATCTCCGCCTCTCTTCACAATATGACAAGAATTTTTGTGTGACAAATCAATCATTTTTGATATGATTGTAAAAACTAGTACTAAAAAGTGTGTGCGGTGATTCATAATAAGATTTAGGCTATCATAAAATGTAATGGTTGTACATTGTTGGTCATTCTGTGAACAAGAATACAATAAAGCGGTTCAACATTTGATATAATCACATTGCCAACAACAACGAATCTTTTCACAGCATAAACATAATATTCAAAGATTGGTAACCCTATTTTACTTTTTTGCTCACGTCTTGTCTTCTAGATTGTCTCCACTTCACTGTTATAACTATCTATTCTTATGCTAAGAAATGGCTTAAGCTGGTTGGGCTCATGAATATCAATCTCTTCGTCCATTATGATAGGCTAGCTGACTGTATATAACTACGCAACGGGCGCCGACCCGAATCTCAACAGACTGCGCCCCGACATTTACCGACAGATCTTTCACTTTACTTTAGCTTTGGTTTACGCACACAGCCCAATTTAAAAGTCATCCATCTCAATAAACTTACCTTTTCGGAACCTAGAGGAAGCCAGTGACGCGTCGCAGAGTCTTTGCATTCATTAAAAACTGAGAGTGTGTCCTTAGGGAGAATGATGCTGTGTTTATGTGATCGATGACAGTGGAGAAAATGAGCACAGGAGCATTCCGCACTACCTGTGCTTGTCACTTACTCTTCCCGTCAACAACTAAAGGGAGGCGTTGTCATATCAACAGCGGGTTTGAATGTGGGTTCAAGTTTCACCGTTTGCCACACCTGTCAACTGTGTGTGAGCTGAATCATCATCATCCGAGATTGAGAAATATACAGCAACAACAAAAAACGCTCCTCAAAAGCCTGATTTTCTAAAATGTATGAATATCATGTAAGCTGGTCAGTCCAGTATAGGCTAAATTTTCATCTTATAATTTACAAACAATATGAAAGTCATTCTTACGTTCACTTTGTAAAAAATAAAATTAAAGATTTCACAGCAAAAAGACACTGAATATATGGAAGCCACTGAAAAAAGAAGATTTTTACGACTTTTTATAAAAAGTCAGAATTCTAAGATAAAAAGTCAGAATTCTACGGAGCCCCTAAAGGGACGTGGTGGTGGGAAAAAAATGGGATGGGAGGAATTTTTTTTAAAGAAATATTTTGCGTTCCCACGCAAAACTTTGCGTTCCCTCGCAAAGATGTTTGCGTTCCACGCAAAACTTTGCGTTCCCTCGCAAAGATGTTTGCGTTCCCACGCAAAACTTTGCGTTCCCTCGCGAAGATGTTTGCGTTCCCACGCAAAGATGTTTGCGTTCGCACGCAAAGATGTTATTGTTCCCTTGCAAAACCTGTTGTGAGCTCGGACAAAACCTTCCTGTTTAATGTCCCTCTGGCTGGCAGTAGTGTTTATTAAGTCAGCTCAATTATTAATACACAGAAATGATGCGCGACACATTTAGAGTTTGAACTTGTCTGACTCAAATATAATGAAATGCGGTCAGTGCTTCAGGAGTTCAGTAAAGCTGGCAATATATTCACATATTCGAGCTTCCCGGATCAATAACTCGTGAATTAAACGTTGTTAAAACACAAATGCAGATATTTCCAATCAAAGTAACATAGACAACGAGCTACAACAACCCAATTTTCCTCAAATGGGCTTTACAATATATAAATTTGTCTCTACAAGCCGGCGCGAGACAAGGAACCGTCTGAAAAGTGCAAAACCCAAAACCCTTTTTCTCATTTATATTATGAAAAACGCTCAATAACTTCACTATAACACTTCTCTCCTGCTGGTTGTACTAGAACACTTAGTTTGATAAAATATATATATATATATATATATATATATATATATATATATATATATACCTTTATGATTATTATGAAACAAAATCAATAACTTCACTGTTAATAGTAAAACATCTAATAACTTGTAATGCCATCAAATTCAGTAAGCAATTATCATGCTGGTCCATGCTGGTTGTATGTAAACTGCATAACATCAAACTAACATGCCAAACTAAGTGTTGTAGTGAAACCAGCAGGAGAGCAGTGATGTTTTAACAGTGTATAACATTGAAGTTATTAATGACTATTTTTGTAGAAATGCTTTTCTGATTTTGCACTTTTCAGACGGTCTCTTTGGACTTGTCTCACCGCCGCCTGCTAATAGAGACCAATTTATATATTATAAAGCTTGTTTGAGGAAAATTCAAACTCTAAATGAGCCGCGTATTATTATGTGTGTATTAATGCACGGAGCTGACTTAATAAACACTACTGCCAGCCAGAGGGACATTAAACAGGAAGGTTTTGTCCGAGCTCACAACAGGTTTTGCAAGGGAACAATAACATCTTTGCGTGCGAACGCAAACATCTTTGCGTGGGAACGCAAACATCTTTGCGAGGGAACGCAAACATCTTTGCGAGGGAACGCAAAGTTTTGCGTGGGAACGCAAACATCTTCGCGAGGGAACGCAAAGTTTTGCGTGGGAACGCAAAATATTTCTTTAAAAAAAATTCCTCCCATCCCATTTTTTTTCCACCACCACGTCCCTTTAGGGGCTCCGTAGAATTCTGAGACAAAAAGTCAGAATTCTAAAAAAAAAAAAATCTAGTTTCCGGTTGCTGAGGTTGACCTTCACTTGAGAATGGAAGCCTCGCCACTGAAAAAAAAGATTATTACGACTTTTTATCTCAGAATTCTGATTTTTTTATCCCAGAATTCTGACTTTATAACTTAGAATTCTGACTTTTTATCTCAGAATTCTGACTTTATAACTCAGAATTCTGACTTTTTATCCCAGAATTCTGACTTTATAACTCAGAATTCTGAGATTAAAAATCGCAAAAATCTTTTTTTTTTCAGTGGCGGAAACGGGCTTCCGTTTAGAAATATGTGGATGTTTTTACAAAAAGGTTTTTACAAAAGTTCATGAATCTAGAAGGCATGTCACTAGCAGGTCGTGTACAACGGGTTTTTCCAGAAAAGATCATGCTGATAATTAGTAATTCATACTAATATGATACACTAAATACGCACACAGGATGGTTTTAGCAGGATATTGCTATTTACATACAGTAAATATATACGTTTATTTAAATTACTTGCTACTTTTAACTTTTTTTGATATCTAATGATAGTAAGTGTGCAATTTTGTTCATTGCACACTTCATTTTCTTCATTGCACACTTACTATCATTAGATATCTAAAAAAAGTTAAAAGTAGCAAGTAATTTAAATAAACTTACTGCAATTAGTAAGTGTGCTGCATTTTTTGAATTCGGTGTGGCAGTTGGGAGTTGAGAGTTGTCATGACGACTGAGTGGCATCCTCAAACAACACACAAGCTTTGTCTCTCTCTCTCTCTCTCTCTCTCACTTATTGATAAAGAGAGTACTACACATACATACATCTCTCCCGTGCGTGTCTTCATTTCCATAAATAGAGAAAATGTGTTCCTACTTTGATGTATAGAAGTTGAGAACACTGGACTGAGGCATTGACGGACAGAACTGATGAGAAGAATTTAGAGTTGGGAATAGGAGTGATTGGAGTAAAATTGTCAATCGCAGACAAAAAAAAACTTGTAGGAGGAGCTGATAGTAAAAATGACAGGATTTCCAGGTGGAGAAGTTTGCAGATAGTAGTCAATCCAGTAAAACTTATCAAAGATTACCCTATGGAAAGCAGTTGGTGTCATAGACTCTCTTGAGAAACGGAAATCTTTTAATTTTGTGTAAAAATGAGGAAAAAATGCAGAAAGTGGCACACAGGGCATAAAATCAATGCCTGGTCAGTCTGTGAGTTTTACGAGAGTACAGTAGAGTAAAGGCCAATTCACACCGTACCGACAAACAGGTCGGTTGGAATTTGTTGGATCGGTGTGAGACCCTTGTAACCGTCTGTTGGAGTTGGTCGGAGTCTGTTTTCACCCGACTGAACATGTTTAATATGACAACCCCAACGCAAAGGATCAGATCGATGGCTATAACGCTTCGAATTTCAGGTTATTATTTTTATGTTTGCCTCAATACTTTAATACAATGAATGTATACATGATACTAATAAACTTGTCTGAAAATATTGTAAACATGGTTACACGTAAAGTTAGTTGTCGATCTCAATTTTTCCCAGTCAGACTTGACTCTCTGTGACTCGTTTGTCAGTGTTTGTTGGGGCAGTGTGAACATGACCGTTTTTTTCTCATTCATTCATTCATTCATTCATTCATCTTCCACCGCTTATCTGGGGCCGGGTCGCGGGGGCAGCAGTCTGAGCAGAAACTCCCAGACTTCCCTCTCCCCAGACACTTCCTCCAGCTCTTCCGGTGGGACACCGAGGCGTTCCCAGGCCAGCCGAGAGACATAGTCTCTCCAGCGTGTCCTAGGTCTTCCCCGGGGCCTTCTCCCGGTGGGACATGCCCGGAACACCTCCCTAGGGAGGCGTCCAGGAGGCATCCGAAACAGATGCCCAAGCCACCTCAGCTGACTCCTCTCGATGTGAAGGAGCAACGGATCTACTTTGAGCTCCTCCCGAGTGACCGAGCTCCTCACCCTATCTCTAAGGGAGCGCCCTGCCACCCTGCGGAGAAAGCTCATTTCGGCCGCCCGTATCCGGGATCTCATTCTTTCGGTCATGACCCAAAGCTCATGACCATAGGTGAGAGTAGGAACGTAGATTGACCGGTAAATCGAGAGCTTCGCCTTGCAGCTCAGCTCCTTCTTCACCACGACAGACCGGTACATCGACCGCATTACTGCAGAAGCTGCACCGATCCGTCTGTCAACCTCACGCTCCTTCCTTCCCTCACTCGTGAACAAAACCCCAAGATACTTGAACTCCTCCACTTGAGGCAGGAGCTCTCCACCAACCAGTGTTTTTTTCTCATAGAATTCTTAATCCAACGGTCAACTTGCTTGTTGGTGATTGTCGGTGCGGTGTGAATTGGCCCTAAGAGGGCTTGGTTAAAGGCCAAATCACACCGCACCGACAAACGAGTCACAGAGAGTCAAGTCTGACTGGGAAAAATTGAGATCGACAACTACATGCGTGTTACATGTTAACAATGTTTTCAGGCAAGTTTATTAGATTATTAAAATATCATGTATATTTTCATTGTATGAAAGTATTAAGGCAAACATAAAAATGCTAACCTGAAATTCGAAGCGCTTGCCATTGATCTGATCCCTTGCGTCGGGGTTGTATAGCATACACCGGTTTTTAAACTTTTTTAGCGCGACCCATCAAAGGCCTGTACAACCGTTTGTAGCCAAAACTAATTCATTTAAAACTAAATGTAGATTGCTCTCATGCGTATACCTCTCTCTTTCGGCACAAATCCAAATATTTCCATTTCACGAAGTATTTGGATGCTATGCTTGTTGTTTATTATGTAAAATCCTTCACGCCCCTTACAAAAGATTAGGCCTACTGCCGTTTTTTAGAAGTAATACTACAGTTTTTGTTACATAGAAAAATGCAGTTTTTTGGACACGAAAAAACTGCAGTATAACCTAAAATGTCTGTAGTTTTACTGGAGTACAATTATACTGCAATACATCTAAAGTACTAGTAAAATAAAACTGCAATTCAACTGCAGTATTATTGCAATACAGCTGAAGTAAAATAATAATGCCATACAGTTGCAGTAGTACTGAAATACAGAATACAACTAAAGTACAATTACATTACTAACATAGTACTAATAAATACTAATAAAATGCTGTACAAATACAACCATGATATCCAGAATATTAAGTTTTATTTTCACACATCTGCAATATAATGAATTAAGATACAAAGCAACAGTGAATATCTCAAACTCCGCCATTACCAAACACATATGAATTAGATCAGATTTATTGTAACCTTGTCTTAGTGTAATATGTGAGGAGGAGAAAATGAATGCTTCGGGAAACTAATTTTTATGGTTGAATCTTTTGTACAAATTTAGTAAAATGTCATTGTGTATGCTTACCCTCTATGAATTGTAAGAACGCCATGTAAATGCAAACCATGTAAATGGTTATATTATTACCACTTCATTTTTGTGTTTTGTGTTGTGGCTGATTTAGTGATTTTATTTGACAAATTTAATTGAGTCACCAAATCTCATGCCATTTAGATTAAGACAATTTAAAAAAAATAAACTAGCATATGGGTTAATGTTCCATGGTAGTGGTCCACAGCTTTTACTTTCTGCACAGTACTACTGTACCACAGCTGGAGTAATGCAGTATGAGTGGAAGGTTTATACAGGCATTTCAGTATCACTGAGCTGCAGTTATACTGTTTTTATACTTCATTATATTGTACAACTTTCAGTTGTACTTCATTTTACTGCAGCTGTACTTATAGGTACTACAGTTTTACTGCTGTTGAACTTCAATGTACTGCAGTTGTACTGTGACTATACTTCATTATACTGCAAATCTATGGTTGTGCTTAATTAAACTGCAGTTATACTACTTGGTACTGCAGTTTTACTGCAGTTCTACTTCAATATACTGCAGTTCTTTTTTGTTAGGGGCGCGTTCCACTATTGATAGAAAAAAATAATCCCCTTCACATGAGGAAAAATGGCAATACAGCTGTGGAGAAGTGCTCTTGGTGAACGGCAAGGAATGCGCTACAGACTATTTAAATAGAGTATTGTAACTTTCATATATATTTTGACTGCATTTTATTTTTACAATGAACAATCTGTGATGTCACGTTTGTGGTGCTTTATTGTGTATCAAACCGCGGTCTTTGTAAGGGACTTGCCTTGGTGTCATGGCGGCGGTTCACGGCCAGGTCAGAGTAATTCAGAGTTTGTTGGCGTTTGTTTGAAAACCATACCACACTGCTCAGACATTCCACGACCCAACAAACCGATTAAACATGATCAGTCGGGTGAAAACAGACTCCAACTCCAACAGACTCCGACAGGGGTCTCACACCGATCCACCAAACTCCAACGTGTTTGTTGGCGTTTGTCAGTGCGGTGTGAATTGGCCTTAAAAGGAGTAATCTCTGGAATTCCAATTGAAGCGAAAACACAGAAATGTGTACAAAATAAATAGAATTACACTTTATTTTGATGGTCTACTTTAGACATTCTACTAAGTAACTTCACAACTACATGTCAACCCTTGTTGAAATATTATTACACTGTTAGGGTTCAGGTTAGTAGAGTAAGTTGACGTATAGTTGCAATGTTAGTCATTAGAATGCCTGTTGGGGAGCTTCAAAACTGAGTGTTGGTATGAAGCAGACAGTCTACTAATACACCAATGACGTCATATATAAAAAAAGCACAAAACAACGTGAGAAGGGTAATTTGAGCTGCTAAAAAACGACTGCAGAATGAGGAAAGAGTGACTAATATCGAAAGAGTGACTAAATGACTAATGTCGAAAGAAATGTTATCAGACATGTTTAAAGTAAAAAGTAACGATATCAGAAGAAATGAAACTAAATAGAGAACAAAGTTGAAAGAAACTTCCAAATATTATGATGGAGAAAAGGCCTTTAATGAGCATTCTGATGTGGAATTGATGAAGAGAATTGTTGGGAGAGTTAAGCAAACATCTTCAGGAAAGCATTAAACATTTATCTGATTTTTATCTTTAAATGTTATATTACGTCTTTTCAATCAAGGGAAAACTTCCCTCTCTTGGTTATCCCTGTCTTAAAGCCAGCCAACAACATTACAAGTAAAAAATACAAACATTAAAAAATTATAATTTCAAAGCATAATACTGACTTCGAAAATCCTGAAGTGTTTTGTGACGTTTGAGGCTGAGACTAATATAGACAGACCCTCGTTCTCTCGATTTCGACAGAGTCTACGCCGATGTTCACTTCAAGCTGCTCTACTGTAACGTGTTGTGCAAGATGAAGACGCGAAGAAGGAAGATGAACGTTCAATAGTTTAATGAATACTCGAATCAAGACAGGAACACATGCAATAACACCAACATGAAACTTCAACAACAGACAAGGATTGGACTGACACAGAGGGAATAAATACAGAGAGACACAAGTGGATAACGAGCAAGGCACAGGTGACGGACATAATGACTAACGAGACACAGCTGACTGAAATGAACTAATGATTAGACAAGCACATGGGAAAACAAAACAAAGATCACATGACAACAGATGAAAGCAAAACAAAGGAACACATGACAGGTGACAGGACTGAAAACAAGGAACATGTGACTCCGGATGGGACTGGGGAACAGCATCATGACATGTACATCCCACAATTCAACTGGATTGTAACGTCACAATAGATCGCGCTTAACTGAAGTGTATGATATATTCATTATTGTGAGAATTAATTACATAATAATGTATAATATATTCATTATGTTGGGATTTAATCGCATAATACTTGTAGCTGCCTTATGTTCATAGTCAATACTATGATATTTTTTCATGTGTATAATTTTATTTTTCAATACCTCATTTACCTATAGAATTGTATATATATCCTCCAACAACTTATATGCGGATAGAAGCGATTATAAAACAAATTCATAAGTAAAAAAAGGAGTTTAATTAATAAATCAGCTCCATAGTAAATTGTCCCTTTGCAAAGACCCGCCCCCTTTAGTTACTGTTGCTATGTCCGACAAGCCATGCGCTCTCACGCCACACATCATGTTCTCACGGAGTGAAAAATAAATTGTGGAGCAAAGAGGACACTGACAACGCGTCGACAAAACAGAGAAGTTAATTTTTGATATGAAAGTGTCTTTCATATTTTCATATTTAATATATCGCAATTTTATGAAGTAGTTTAAACAATAAATAGCGTATAGCGTCTCTTTAATGTGTTGTGACAGATCGCTGTAGCTCCTCGTGAAGCGATCATCTCTTCATACTAGTTCATTCATAGCATCAAATAAACATGAATGAACATCCGAAGGAATGTTGTTTCAAGAGTGGAAAGACGTGAATACACACATTTTTTCAAGTTGAAGTTCACCAACTCCCCTGACTGCTTTGTGCTTTGTTGGACAAAAATTCCACAAGACGGAGGGAGAAGTTAGCAAGTGCAGGGCATAAAATATATTGGAGTGGAATGCTGCCCAACAGAGGAGTTCTTTAAGAAATTGAGAGATATAGGTTTAATTAATTTCATTCTATCAAATCTATTAAGTTGTGCTTTTAGGGATTAAAGAAATACTGAGAGAAATTAATTAGCCTATCTCAAAATAACAGGACCCCCCCCCCCCCCACACACACACACACACACACACACACACATTTTCCCTTCCCCCTTTCCCCCTTTTTACAAAAAATATTTTTTTTCCTTTTTTCCCTTTCCCATTGATAATTCACCCTCCAGTCCAGTAGGTGGCGATATACCATCATATGTTGGATTGTCAACGGCCATTAAAACGTATTAGAAGAAGGAAGCTTTTATGCCTGTACGGCGTGCGATTATGTAGTTGCCACAGGAGCGTGAAAGCTAATTGCGAACATCCGGGGAATCACCCGGGAAAAAAAGCGCAGAACAAATCTTCTGCGTGCAAAAAGAAAATGCGACAGAGCTCTTGAAAAACACGAATCAACATTGTATTGGCTCTACGGAGATGGCGACAACTGGGATTTAAAATGTTGTAAAAGCGACGCGGAGATGGTATTTTTATTGCTCAACAGGTGAGTAAGGTATTTATTGAACAGATAAATTGCCATACGTGCAAAACAATGCGCCCAACGTGGGGCTCGTATACATATAGCTCACAATTGCCATATGTAACTCTAACGTATAGCTATTTGTCAAGCATTATTCTATTATGAAGGGTCATTTAATTATACGTTGTTGTTGCGCTGCTTCTGTAAATTATTACAGACTGATTAACGTTAGCTAGCTACACTAACATCTTCAACTAGTCTGTCTGAGATTAATCTAAACAGGTTATAAAACTTAATAGTGGATGTTTTATGAACAGTAGGATTAATTGGCGTTTTTCTTTTGTTGAAGAACCATAGTCATTTGCACGTCACGCAGAACCGAATCACAACAACAATATTCCTCCGCGAAATGCTTGCAGTTTTGTTTTTAACCGCTAGAGGGCCAAAAGCTTTATACTGTAATCTATGTTTATTATACGAAATATTTAATAAGTATGAAACATTTGTATGAAAATGTTTCGCCCAACGTGGGGCTCGAACCCACGACCCTGAGATTAAGAGTCTCATGCTCTACCGACTGAGCTAGCCGGGCTGCTTACCTGTAGTATCAATATTTCTGCAGATCCACCGCAGGTGACCGTGTCTAGTTTAAATATATTTTTGTAAATATTGCAATTACATTTGCAACTCAATCGCAAGACGTCTGCGTTTCGCAGAGCGTCTTAATCTGGATCTAATTTCTTGTCATCGTTGAATCTGGAGTCTGTTGCTGCTCTTCATGTGAGGCCATTTTACGAGGCAGCCGAATTTCCACACCTTGGTAACAAGTTGTTTTTCTGAAACAAGTAAGTTAACAAGAAAGCATTTACACATTTTTGAATTCAGTCATGTTAGATCACACTGTAGAGTACTAACTTTACTATATGCCTGAAGGCGATGGATCAATGGGATGGAAAACTAATGTGATTATACCCAGATTTACTTTTTCATTGTTCTCAACAAACTTCCATGGGGTCCTTATGATGATTTAAATAGTTTAAAATGAGACAAAACAACCATTAAGCTTAAAGCATATTTCTTAGTATTTGTTTTTTTTAAATAACAAATATAGATTCTTCTAGTTATAAAAGCTCTAAAATATTTGGGTGGAAATTTTGAAGATTGAAATCAAAAATTAGAAGTCTAAAATGAGAGCAACAAATATTTCGCAGTGCATTTATCTTGAGCTAATGTGTTTCAACCAGTTTCCATGAACCCATTTTATTGGGTTTTGAACAAAATAAATGCGAATACTCATCAATTACAACAAACGTGTAGTTGTTTGTTTTGCATGTACTAATACAACAAACTTACTAATTATTAAAATAATTTTAACACAGAAGTTGCAGGTGTTAGATGTTGAAATTAGAAGAGGAAAATGCTCATTGTGTTTGTTTTCAGAAAATGTTCCAATCAGAATCGTTCCATAAGGCAACGTGTCCCAACTGCTGTGGTTTGCATCCTCAGAGAATTGTCCTGATGCTGGCAACACACCTGTTCCCCATCAGAAGAAACGGTACCATTACCGGTACCGGTAATTATATGTATATGTTCACATCTGTTGCACTAACACTTTCTATTCTCAGTAGTCCTTTGTTCTGCTTGCGTTCACATGAAGTCCTTCGGTTTGGAAAGTGGTGCCATCCCCGTCTCTGTGGCGCAATCGGTTAGCGCGTTCGGCTGTTAACCGAAAGGTTGGTGGTTCGAGCCCACCCAGGGACGACAACAACTTTTGAAGTTCTGATTAAACCTGTACTTTTGTTATCTACATAAGAAATACCCCTTTTTTCATGTTTTTTGGGGGGAACCTACCCAAATCTAAGTTTTCTGTCTTCTAATAGATATTAAGATGGGCTTCCAATAACTATTAAATCATTTAAACCCTTTTTGTTTTGCCATAAACTAGCGAACTTAAATTGTTTTATTTTTTCACTTCACTTTTTAACATTAAAAAAATATTAGATGACTATTTATGTTTAAATTAAGTAGTTCAATTTTGATTCATGTTCCTAACGAATTAAAAACTGTTGACCAGATATGGATTAGGGTTTTAATAAACATAATATTTAGTATTTTAGTATCTATGCAGAAACCCTTGTTTTATAGTGAGTGCGTGAAGTCCATGAATTAAATGAATGTGTTGTGATGTACAATGATGTCCGTTAATGCAATTTTATATGAATATTTTCAATTAATTTGTAATCCTCATTTGAATAATGAATAAATGTTAATGAGCTCTTAGCTGAGTGGGATTATTAGGAACAAAATGGGTCTGTCTCTTAGACCACTTCACAAAAAAGTAATGTTTCTGGGTGATGATTACGGAGCATCAAATCTTATATTGGCTCAAGAAGATTCATAAATATGTCCATTGAACAGTTTTAGTTGTTGTTCTGCTGCATCAGTCTGTGTAGATCAGTCAGGCTGTGTTTGATAGTTGCAGATACTCATCAAATCCAAATACAGATGACTGCTTTAAACAACAAATAAAACAATCACATTGCGATCCCTTAATTTGTTTTTGTTTTTTTTGTAATTTCAAAATACTTCAAAATGATTGAAAATACATATAGAGTAAAATAACAAAGTCACCAATATGTACATTTGCTGTAAAACATATAATTTCTTAAATACTTTCTTTTTTATATTTCAGAATATAAGAAATAATTCGGTTTATTTGAAAGTTATGTATATTAGGGTCACAATTCCCATAATAAAGTATTATAAAATAATTTACTGACTTATGCTGGTCAACTTGATTTTTTTTAAATTATACATATATACATATATATATCCATATGTCAAGTATGTTTCTTCAGTTTCCCATTTGGGATGAGGCGCTATCCCCGTCTCTGTGGCGCAATCGGTTAGCGCGTTCGGCTGTTAACCGAAAGGTTGGTGGTTCGAGCCCACCCAGGGACGAAAATAACTTTTGAAGTTCTGATTAAACCTGTACTTTTGTTATCTACATAAGAAATACCCCTTTTTTCATGTTTTTTGGGGGAACCTACCCAAATCTAAGTTTTCTGTCTTCTAATAGATATTAAGACGGGTTTCCAATAACTATTAAATCATTTAAACCCTTTTTGTTTTGCCATAAATTAGCAAACTTAAATTGTTTTATTTTTTCACTTCACTTTTTAACATTAAAAAAATATAAGATGACTATTTGTGTTTTAAATTAAGTAGTTCAATTTTGATTCATGTTCCTAACGAATTAAAAACTTTTGACCAGATATGAATTAGAGTTTTAATAAACAAATGGTACGACACACATTGTCCACATACTTTCGAGATATGAAATTAAATTCTTCCGTCCAGCTGTTGTTAAATTTACATTTATATTTTTTGAGCTTTCTCCTCATGATTGACCCTTCGCTGCCAATTTGATTGACAGGCGATCTGACCAATCATAACCCCGAATCTGCCATTTTGTCTGACAAAGCAGTTATGAGCTTTGGTTTAATGAAAAAATTATTCAGCCCAATTAAAAGTCATCCGTCTCAATAAACTTAACTTTTCAGAACCTAGAGGAAGCCAGTGACGCGTCGCAGAGTCTTTGCATTCATTAAAAACTGTGAGTGTGTCTTTAGAGAAAATGTTGCTGTGTTTATGTGATCGATGACAGGACAGAAAATGAGCGGTTGTCATATCAACAGCAGGTTTGAATGTGGGTGCAAGTCCGACCAGTTGTGTGCGAGTTGAAACGTCATGATCATAACTCTTTGTCAAGCAATGTCAACTGTGAGGGTCATTTAATTGTACGTTGTTGTTGCGCTGCTTCTGGAAATTATTACAGACTAAGTAACGTTAGCTAGCTACACTAACATCTTCAACTAGTCAACTTGAGATCATTTCCATCTAACGGGTCACATCTCTTAAACTTAATAGTGAATGTTTTATGAGCAGTAGGATTAATTGGCGTTTTTTTTAGTTGAAGAACCTGTCATTTGCACATCACGCTGAACCGAAGCACAACCATATTCTTCCGCGAAATGCATATAGTTTTGTTTTTAACCGTTAGAGGGTTTATATCAAAAGTTTATATCGTAAACAATTTTTAATTTACGTATTATATAATAAATGTATAACCTGTAAATGAAAATGTTTCGCCCAACGTGGGGCTCGAACCCACGACCCTGAGATTAAGAGTCTCATGCTCTACCGACTGAGCTAGCCGGGCTTGGTGATGGTGCCATTCTTCATTCTGCATATAAAATTAACCTCATTACAATTTACAAACAGTTGCAATTACAACTCAGTCGTAAAACGTCATAATCTGGATTTGTCTAATTTCTTGTCATCGTTGAATCTGGAGTTTGTTGCTGCTTTTCATGTGAGGCCATTTTACGAAGCACCCGAATTTCCACAAGTTGTGTTTCTTAATCAAGTTAGTTAACAGGAAAGCATTTACACATGTTGTTTACACAACTTTACTAGAGTAGCATAAAATAGAATAGGGAGGGATTAGAGGAAAGGATTGGACTTTTTTTTTTTATTGATTTTATGAAGGGGTTAAGTGCTCACGAAAGAGATGAGTTTTCAGCTGTCTTTTGAATATTGCCAGGGATTCTGCATTCCTGATGAAGATAATTCTTCGTATTTGTTTATTTTTTTAATAACAAATGTAGATTCTTCTAGTTATACAAGCTCTAACATATTTGGTTAGAAATTTTGAAGATTGAGATCCATATTGCAGGTGTTAGATGTTGAAATTAGAGGAAAGAGGAAAATGCTCATTGTGTTTGTTTTCAGAAAATGTTCCAATCAGAATCGTTCCATAAGGCAACGTGTCCCAACTGCAGTGGTTTGCATCCTCAGAGAATTGTCCTGATGCTGGCAACACACCTGTTCCCCATCAGAAGAAACAGTACCACCTCTTTCAGGGGTATGTGTAACTATAGACACGACATGCACACATAAAGCCATAATCCATTCTCACGGAAACAATCAATGAATGTTCAGGTCATATTTACCATTGTGTTTTTTTGTGCATTTTGACATAATTTTCATAATAGTTCAAACTTTGTTTGCTTTTTATGTAGAAGATCCATGATTGTCCTGGCAGTTACAGTAAAATAAACAAACAGAATCCCAAAATGTGTGTTATTACACATTAGGAACTTGCTTATCATTTGTTCCATTTGAATGTGTTAGTCTGCACTGCCATCTAGTGGTCATTACGCAAAGTGGTAGAGCATGAAAAATGCAAAATAACTTTAATGTAGTGTTTTTTTTAATTAATAGTCATAATTGTATGATTATATGTGTATGTTCACATCTGTTGTACTAACACTTTCTGTTCTCAGTTGTTCTCTGTTCTGCTTGCGTTCACATGAAATGCTTTGGTTTGGGAAGTGGTGCTATCCCCGTCTCTGTGGCGCAATCGGTTAGCGCGTTCGGCTGTTAACCGAAAGGTTGGTGGTTCGAGCCCACCCAGGGACGAAAATAGCTTTTGGAGTTCTGATTAAACCTGTACTTTTGTTATCTACATAATAAATACCCTTTTTTCATGTTTTTTTTTGGGGGGGAACCTACCCAAATCTAAGTTTTCTGTCTTCTAATAGATATTAAGACGGGCTTCCAATAACTATTAAATCATTTAAACCCTTTTTGTTTTGCCATAAACTAGCAAACTTAAATTGTTTTATTTTTTCATTTCACTTTTTAACATTAAAAAAATATAAGATGACTATTTGTGTTTAAAGTAAGCACTTTAGTTTTGATACTAATTAAAAACTGTTGACCAGATATGGATTAGAGTTTTAATAAACATAATATTTAGTATTTTAGTATCTATGCAGAAAGCTTATAAGACTTCCCTTGTTTTAGGCCCTATAGTGAGTGCGTGAAGTCCATGAATTAAATGAATGTGTTCTGATGTACAATGATGTCCGTTAATGCAATTTTATATGAATATTTTCAATTAATTTGTAATTCTCATTTGAATAATGAATAAATGTTAATGAGCTCTTAGCTGAGTGGGATTATTAGGAACAAAATGGGTCCCTCCCTAAGACCACTTCACAAAAAAGTAATGTTTCTGGGTGATGATTACGGAGCATCAAATCTTAAATTGGCTCGAGAAGATTCATAAATATGTCCATTGAACAGTTTTAGTTGTTGTTCTTCTGCATCAGTCTGTGTAGATCAGTCAGGCTGTGTTTGATAGTTGCAGATACTCATCAAATCCAAATACAGATGACTGCTTTAAACAACAAATAAAACAATCACATTGCGATGCCTTAATTTATTATTTTGTGTAATTTCAAAATACTTAAAAATACTTGAAAATACAAATAGAGTAAAATAACAAAGTCACCAATATGTACATTTGCTGTAAAACAAATAATTTCTTAAATACTTTCTTTTTTATATATTTCAGAATATAAGAAATAAGTGGGTTTATGTGAAAGTTATGTATATTAGGGTCACAATTCCCATAATAAAGTATTATAAAATAATTTACTGACCTATGTTGGTCAACTTGAGTTTTTTAAATTATACATATATATATATTTCCATATGTAAAGTTAACGCTCGCTTTCCAATGTGAGATTGGACTAGAGCCAATCGCGTCGATCGCTTTCCAATGTGAGATTGGACGAGAGCCAATGGCGTCGCTCGCTTTCCAATGTGAGATTGGACGACAGCCAATCGCGTCGCGAGATGAGAATGCGCACAGCCACTCGCCGCGCCCACCTCCATTGTGAGATTGGATGACGACACTGAACAGAAAAATACTCCGTTATAACTGAGCAAAGTAAGTAAAATGTTTTTAATTTTCTTCTTCTGTTCACTATATTATATGACAACATATTTGTTACGTTTCATCAGTAAACAAAATCGTTTTGTCGAGTGTCTCCTTTTAGTAATCGCTAGTTCTATAACTTAACTTTTTTTCAGCTTCATTTTGAATGAAATCCTCATTAAGTTCATGTTAAGACTTTATTTTGTGAGATGTTAGTAGGAATCCGTGTTCTGTTGCTTTGATCTGTCCGTCGCGATGGTCACGTGGTTTTACTATGGTAAAAATGTTTGCGTTCATAAACTGGTCACGTTACGAATGTAATTAACATTTTAAACACCATTTAGTCGCTTGAAGTTCGGTTTGTATACAAAAAAAACAGTGTTATAGATGTAGATATTGTCATCCTTTATAATAACCATGGTTTTAATATGGTAAAAGTGTAGTAACCATGTTTTTTTTTTTTTTAATTGGTGGATTGAAGTCCATTTGTATAAACACAGTTTTTACTATGAATACCATACTTTTATTTGTAGTAAAACCATGGTTAATTTACCATCATTTATTTAGCTTGCAGATTTGTTTCAATGAATTTGTTTGGTAACAGTTTAGTGTAGGGAACATGTATTAATTATTTACTATGACTTTTCACATATTAAACACCTTATTTACTTCTTATTAATAGTTAGTAAGTTAGTTGTGAAGTTTAGGGTAGGATTATGAATGTAGAATATGGTCATGCAGAATAAGACATTAATATGAGCTTAATAAACAGTCAACATTCTTGTAATATGCATTCTAATAAGCAACTAGTTAAAAGACCCTAAAATAAAGTGTTACCAATTTATAGTTGTATCATTATAATTGTATGGGGGGGAAAAGAAAAAGTGTAGCTGTCCAGTACTTGCAAAAACACACTTGTTTACTATTATTTCCATGTTATGTTTAGATGAGCACAAAGCCAAAGAAATGAAAGGGGAGATGGCGAGTGGATGGTGAGGTTGAGGGCTTTAGCCGGCTCTGGAGTTTGGTCTTCTGGAGGAGGAAATAGATCATCCTGAAGGCAGCAGAAGTGGTACGACATCTATCAGAAGGTAAAGCAAAGTTACCTGTATCTCATAACGCAGTATGTAGTATGCAGGTCACCTGACAATGGTGCAGACAATATCAGAAAATTACAATTCTTATCTTTTCAGATTGTTAAATGCCCCATGCAGGCCCATGGACAGACCACCCTCTTTGGGGGGACCATGCAACCGTGGATTCCACACCAGTAAGATGATCTATTTGAAAATGACATTTAATGTTGCATCACATATCTGTTAAAATGCTGTTTCACTACATCTTATGCCCTTCTGCTGTTGTCTCCTAGTTTGTCAATGGTGAATGTTCTATCTGTAATTAATGATTGCTTATTTATTTGTTTGGTAGGATCTGCAGCCCACCAACGTCAGAATGGCTCATGCAGACTGATCAGTTCACATTTCACACACATAAAAAACAAATAAAAAAAAAAAAAACTCTTATTTATGCGTATAGTTTTTTCTTCTTTTTTGCACTTGCAAAGACTTAACAAGAGCCGTGGACGCTGGAGAGTTTTATTTATGTGTATAGTTCTGTGTTTTTACTGTTCATTTGCACTTGCAACGAATGCACCAGAGCCGTGGACATTTTAAAGTTTTTATTTACGTGTATTGTTCTGTTTTCTGTTCCTATGCACAATAATGACTAAAAGAATTCAAATGTGAATGAATCAAGGAATTAATGAATGATTGGCTATGGTTGTTTGACAATAAAAGTTTGGTCATGATTAAATAACTCTCTCTTTGTGTTTTGCTTCGCTATAGTATCATTCAAAACTTTCATTAGGCGTTTGTGAAAAATATTGTAATGTCATGATGCTTTATGTTATATTTATAGGATAGTATAATGTTTAGAAAACAACTGGAGCAGAAATATATTTAAAATTAAAAGTGCACAAACTCTATCAAGAATCAGTAATATATCATTAATACAATGTTCACTTATATATCAAAATGGCATAGCAGAAATAATTTCAATAACATGGTCACCATTTACGTGATTTTTACTAATAAAACTCACTAATTTACATCATTGAGTAACAACCTTAATTTCTGGCAACAGTGGGATTCGAACCGACCACCTTGTGATCAACCTTTATACCATATATATATATATATATATATATATATATATATATATATATATATATATATATATATACATATATATATATACAGGGAAACAGAAAACAATGTTTTTTAAAATAACTTTGTACACATAGACTCTCAAAAATATTACTTTTGGAGGAGAAAGGCACAAAATTCCCTTTATTCTCTTTTCTTCTCATTTTTTTCCCTTTTTCTCTCTTTCCATTCCCCCAACCCCCAGACTATTGTTGTTCCCCAGCTATAATTTCCCGCCTCCTCGCGACTGGCTGATCAAGATACGACGCGTGATTGGCCAAGGAATCGTCACAAAGATGAAGCTAGAGAGCGCCATTCGCTCAAATGTGGAGTTAGCTAATAATAGACAACATATACAAGGCTTTCCGCGCCTTAATAGATTAATTTTTAAATGTCCAATGTCACTATGGAAAGCGAGCTCAGCGATTGGACGATTTGCTTCCGTTTTATACAGACGCTCAAGCAACAACAAACAATGGGTGTAGGGAGCGTGATTCGTTTTAATAATACACCAAAAAGATGATGCCAAATTCACATGCATGAAACCTAATTCACGTGCACAAAATCAAGGTTTTGCGGTTCAATGACAAACTCGTAAATTTTAAACATTCAAAACATTTTCTTCATAAGACACGAGATGTTTAATGCCCTAAGAATGCGCCCAACATGGGGCTCGTATACATATAGCTCACAATTGCCATATGTAACTCTAACGTATAGCTATTTGTCAAGCATTATCTATCGTGAGGGTCATTTAATTGTACGTTGTTGTTGCGCTGCTTCTGTAAATTATTACAGACTGATTAACGTTAGCTAGCTACACTAACATCTTCAACTAGTCAACTTGAGATCATTTCCATCTAACGGGTCACATCTCTTAAACTTAATAGTGAATGTTTTATGAGCAGTAGGATTAATTGGCGTTTTTTTTAGTTGAAGAACCTGTCATTTGCACATCACGCTGAACCGAAGCACAACCATATTCTTCCGCGAAATGCATATAGTTTTGTTTTTAACCGCTAGAGGGTTTATATCAAAAGTTTATATCGTAAACAATTTTTAATTTACGTATCATATAATAAATGTATAACCTGTAAATGAAAATGTTTCGCCCAACGTGGGGCTCGAACCCACGACCCTGAGATTAAGAGTCTCATGCTCTACCGACTGAGCTAGCCGGGCTGATGGCGGTATGTCTTCAAGTACTCAAAAAAACAAAACTAGAGAAAGGTAAACACAAATGAAAAGTCGTTTTGAGGTCTTTAAAAAGATCCTGGGGAACTATGGCCCTCTAAAACAGGCTAACCATGATTCTCCAGTGATGTACGATAAGTGACGATATTGCACTTGGAGCCGCGGATGCACGAATGCGAAAAAACAATAAATTGTACACTATTTAGTATAAATGATAAATGAAAAGTTTGTGCAAATGCAGAAAATGCAAAATGGTATCAAATATGATATGATATGGCATATGATTTCAGGGCGGCTGTTTTGTAAATGGTTATTTACTTTACAGACTGAAAAACACGACAGTGCCTTAAGATCCCTTACAAAAAAGAACTGCAGTATATTGAAGTAGAACTGCATTGAAACTGCAGTACCATGTAGTTTACCTGCAGTTTGATTAAGCACAACCATAGATTTGCAGTATAATGAAGTATAGTCACAGTACAACTGCAGTACATTGAAGTTCAACAGCAGTAAAACTGTAGTATAAGTACAGCTGCAGTAAAATGAAGTACAACTGAAAGTTGCATGAAGTATAAAAACAGTACAACTGCAGTTATATTGCAGTTTTATTTTACAAGTACTTTAGATGTATTGCAGTAGTACTCCAGTAAAACTACAGAAATTTGAGGTTATACTGCAATACTGCAGTTTTTTCGTGTCCAAAAAACTGCATTTTTCTATATGTAACAAAAACTGCAGTATTACTTCTAAAAAACTGCAGTAATTTTTTGTAAGGGATGACTAATGAACTGCACTGAAATGTTTGCTCCCTTAAAGGGAAAACATTTGGCATGTGAGGAATTAAAAAAAAAATAATCTTTTGCGTTCCAGTTCAAAGATATTATCGTTCCCTTGCAAAACCTGTTGTGAGCTCGGACAAAACCTTCCTGTTTAATGTCCCTCTGGCAGTGGTGTTTCAGTCAGCTCCGTGTATTAATAGAGTGTGTAACATTTAAGTCATTAAAGACTATTTGTGTAGAAATGCTTTTCTGATGGTGTACTTTTCAGACGGTTCCTTTGGACTTGTCTCACCGCTAATAGAGACCAATTTAGAAATTATAAAGCTTGTTTGAGGAAAATCGGGTTGTTGCAACTCGTTGTCTACATTGTAAATAGCTGCATTTGTGTTTTAACAACGTTTAGTTCTCGAGTTATTGATCCGGGATGTTCGAATATGTGAATATATTGCCATCTTTACTTAACTCCTTAAGCACTGACCGCATTTCTTTATATTTGAGTCAAACAAGTTCAAACTCTTATGAGTTTGTGTGTATTAATGCATGGAGCTGACTGAAACACCACAGCCAGAGGGACATTAAACTGGAAGTTTTTGTCCGAGCTCACAACAGGTTTAGCAAGGGAACGATAATATCTTTGCGAGGGAACGCAAAAGATTTTTTTTTTTTTTTTAATTCCTCCCATACCAAATTTTTTCCACCACCAAGTCCCTTTAGGGGCTTCCGTACCTTATCGGTATTTCTGAAGCGCGAAACGAAGTTCGAGTTCTCTGGAGCTCAAGTGTGGAGCTTAACCTGTTTAATGGGAGGAGAGATAGAGTTATGGTAGGGTTAGGGTGTGGTTGGGGGATACAGCTCCACCCATCATGCCCATACTAGGTCAAGAGAGGGAGGAGCTGGAGCTCCAGAGGGTTTGAGCTGGAGGTTATGGCTCAACTCACACGCCATAGATGTTTTTTTAAATTACAAAACCATTATTTAATCTTACTTCAACATAAACACATCGCTTGAACATAATCTTGCTAAGATTTATAGTTTATTTATGGCTGAAATGCATGTATGTAACAAAAGCAAAGTTGGCCTATTTATCATGCTTTACTTTAAACAGTAAAAAAAATAATGTCAGAAAGATATCCGTTCTGATGTTGTTCATAAATACCAGTAGTGTTGCTGTACAGTGAGGACGTTGTCATGTTGCCGGAAACAGTCATCAGCGAGCCAAAGTCCTCACTGTCCTTATCAGGGCCCGAATTCATGTAGATACTGATTCGTGACCTTAGGAAGCCAGGGAGCAGATTGAGTGTCTCATGCCCTCCCGACTGAGCTAGCCAGACTGACCTCAATGCTTTCCGAGACCTGAGCTCTTCAACTGGATAGCACTTTTAACCACAAATTGCAAATGAATTCAGTAGCTCATGTAGCAGGCAGTAGACAAGGAACCAGGTTCTCACTTTACAATGCACTAGTGTGCTGCAATGAACTTTACAGGCTACAAAAACACTTTCAAAATGAAGAGAAAGTAAAACCTGAGCTGATGTCAATAAAAGTAAGGTGATTTCCAAATAGCTGCTCTCTAGTATTCAACAAAGGTCAAGCATTGTTTTGAAGAGTTTCCATAGCTACACGTCAATCAGCCCATCTATTACAGTGTTGTTTAAATAATGTACTAATGCATGTTATTTCAGTACTTTCCATACATCACAGATAGCCTTAGAAACAAGAATTGGTGATTTAATTTGGTCCTTTATCGTGGTGACAAAATGTAAGTATAGATCATTTTAATCTGCATAGAAGTATTAAGATGTACAAGGCTTTCCACGCAAAAACGTAATAGATTGATTTTTAAAAGTATAAACCTTTTTGGACAACACCATCCTCTAAATATGAAAAAATACAATGTAATATGTCATGGAAAACATGAATGTTGACATAATCCCTTTGGGAAGATTCTCAATTTTTGCTACAAGAAGCATGGGAAAGGACAGGGAAAGCCAAAAGGAGAATGACTAGCTATTTACATATTTTGTAAATTCCTTCTGATGTTCATTCATGTTTATTTGATGCTATAAATGAACTAGTATGAAGAGATGATCGCTTCACGAGGAGCTACAGCGATCTGTCACGACACATTAAAGAGACACTAGACGTTATTTATTGTTTAAACTTCTTTAAAACATTACAATATTTTTATCTTGTTTCTCGGCGTGTTGTCAGTGTCCTCTTTGCCCCGCAATATATTTTTTTCTCCGCGAGAACATGATGTGTGGCGTGAGAGCTCATGGCTTGTCGGACATAGCAACAGTAACTAAAGGAGGCGGGTCTTTGCGAAAGGTCAAAATTTAGCAGTGACTCTTGATTGAACTTCGAATGAGCCATTCAGTCAGGATAATGAGCCATTCAGTCAGGAATGTGACTGAGTGAACTAAGAAAGAATCCAATGACAAAAGAAATATATTATTTTTTGTAGTTTATTTAAAATATAGTTTACCATATAAATTAGAGCCAGACACATTTTGAGTAGCCGGGTATGCCGGGAAATAAATCCTGTTCAAAGATAGAAGTGAACATCACACACCTGGCATTTGGTGTTTCTGCACTGGAGAGAAAAAACAAACAAACAAAAAAACAGCAATAAAACGCACACATTTTCCTGCTTCCAGTCTCAGTATCATATAGATCAAGTCCAATATGGGCAAATATCCGCTTACTATGATTCTCAAATCTGTGAGATAAAAAACATCCTCTGTGAGCATGCTAACAAGATCATATCAGCTGTTGTAATGTCCACTCTTAACAGAAAACATGATTTTTGTGATCTTATGCATGCATATTATTGCGCATCATGTGATCACGCACACTATTTCTCAGTAAACACTTCACAAACTGATCAAAACAGGCCAAAGACGTCGTCTAAACATTCATATTCCCTCTATAACATGTCATGTTCATGTTTCATATTCACATACACTCTATACTGCGATTAGAATAAAAAACTTACCATTCACGATCATAAGCTTGATCAAGTGATCCTCCATCGAAAGCAAAGAAGAAGAAAAAGGTGAGTAAATCGTGACAGCCGACCTCAGAGTTAAGGCATTTAATTTAATTGAACGGTATAATTTGCATTTTTAAAGCTAAATGCAAATGCAAGAAGTAATGCAGAATCTTTGGGTATTTTTTCAAGGAAACCCCCATGGGTGGAGAGAAAGTGAAAGTTACAGTTTAGGCTGTATATATAGGCTACATGAGCTGCAGCCTGCAGTGAAAGAGCTAGAACCGTGGATACCATGGACTTCTTAAGCAGCTACTTAAGCAATCTGGTAAGTTACATTTTAATCTCTAATAATTTCAGGATTCTTTGCTTTGGATTCAGCTGTGGTAAAATGTGTAAAACAGAGCTGAGAGTATTTAGTGGTATCTGAATAGCTAAAAATATAAACATTAACAATATTTTAACATCAATATTAACTGTCAAAGAAACAACAACAAATTATTCAAATTATAACAGTAATTCTATGTTTCTGATGTGAGACTTATTTTGGAAGACATGCATGCTTTTACACTTCTGTCAGACGCTGTATAATGAAACCAAAAATGAAAATTCTAGCGTCTTTTACTCACCTTCAGTTTGATCCAAAGATGGACAAAGGAAGATGTTTAGAGGAATGTTTGTAACCAAACAGTTGTGGGGCACCATTGACTTCCATACTATTTTTTCCCTACTGTGGAAGTCAATGGGGTCCATCAATTGATCACAAACATTCTTATTGGCTTATTGGCAAATACCAGTTGCATACCAGAACCACTGTAATATGACAATACAAGTCATTTTCGATTTTTACACTGTAAACTGTCAGGGTTCTGTATGTGTTCTGTTTATCTTTTTGCCCTGTCATGTGCTCCCCTTGTGACCTGGTTTCCTGGTTCATCGTCTTCAGCTGTTTTGCTAATTAGTCATTTCCTTCACCTGTGCCCCAGTCGTCACATCTCATCAGTTCCTGTATTTATTCCCTGTGTTTCCTTTTCTCCTGGTCGGTCCTCGTCTATGTTGGAATGTGTGTTACATTGTTCTCGCCGTTACGAATGATTAAAGTCTTCATGTTAATCTTCAACTCCGTGTCTGCCTATCTCCTGCATGTTCCGTGACATAAACAAGAAACACGAGTTGTGGGAAAAATTAGAAGCTTGAAAAAAAAACTTTCCGTTCAAATATTACTTTAAAATAAACTCTGCTTTGTAATGTGCTTTGAAGAGCGAGAAGATCAGCCTAATCTTCTGGTGGTGGAGAAGCAGCAGTTCAACACCCGAAAATATTTCCACAGCGGATCAGAATCAGACGGCACCGTCAGAGAGTTCAAACAAACGTACGGTGCACATAATGTAGTCACATATTGATTATTACGTTTAGAATACGTTGTTTGTATACCAGTCAAACATTTGCATACAATGGACTGAAGTGGTTTTGCTTAAATTCTAGAAACTAATTTAATTTGTGAGTTTTGCATATATTTTAATTAAAATTTTGCTCTACACAATTCCCATTCTTCCACTGTTATAGTTTAATAAAATGAATTATTGTTGTTGATTAGATTAGTTGTGTGTCCCATGTATTTCCTTTCCAAATAAAATTGGGTTGTCTACATAATCTTTCTCTTTTCAGATGACATCCCAGTCACGAAACCTCCTCAAACGTTGGTGTCGGAGGTCCAGGAGGGGAGCAGTCCTGCACAATCCACTGTTCAACCATTAAACTCACATTCAGGTCTGTCTGTATTCTGGTGTGAAATTCTCAAAAGATAAAATCAAGTCTCAAACGAGTTTAACTTATAGAAATATATCCCATTACGCATTATGAATGCCATGTTTTGTTGACTTGAACGTTTTTTTAGAGCTCTTCGAACTGAACTCTGCTTTAATATACAGATATGCATCCTTTTGGGATCTTGATGTAGTGCTGATGAATTCTCAAGGTCATTATGTCAAATCATTGTCATTTCAGTTCATCCACAGAACTACCAAAACGTGGATGAAATTGCCACAGTGGACAAGATCAATATCTATGTAAAATATGCTGGAAAGAGCATAGAAGTGGACATGTTCCCAATGGAAAGGATCTCCTTTTTACTAAAGGAGGCCTGTGAAAAGGCAGGGAAGAAACCAGAGAAAATGTCTCTGGTTTTTGATGGTAAACACATTAGTTATAGATTGTTCTTGACGTTGATCTGATGCAGTCCTTGTCATTTGTAATAATTCATGAAATGTATTCACATGAAGCATCAAGCTACTTTTATGTCTCAAAAACTTTAGTTTGCAAATCAGTAATTGCTAACATTATTTATTTTCAGGAGAACCTCTGGATGTGAACAAGACAGTGCACGAGTGTGGTCTACGTGGAGGAAGGACGGTGCACCTGTTGACTCGTGCCTAAATCATCTGGAATATGCATCAGGAACAATTTCTGTTTACAATAATACACTAAAACGTCAAACATTTAAGCTCAGTTGTTGTATTATTATTATTAAGTATTATGTACTTCTAAACTGTGTCATTCATTGTAATGTTTTTTTCAATATAAGTATTGCATTGCTGTTTACAGTCTTCTCTATACTGTGAAATAAACACTAAACTCATGTGTACACTGTTAATGACAAATTCTGATTTGATTTTGCCACGAGAGATATTGTGAAAAACACTATATAAATAAATGAGTTCATTCAGACACTGTTTACTTTTGCATGGGAGACTTTATGGCTGAGAAAAGATATTGATTATTATACAAGGATCCGGGGATATTCCCTGGCAGAAAAGCTTGAAAATGTAAACAGATTAGACATTCAGTATTTTTAGTGTGATAGTGTCATCTTAATAAAACTCAACCACAATCGTGCTGTTGAAAACACAGTTTAAGTGAATGAGTCGGCTAAATAAGTCAAAGTAAAGTCGCAGTATGTGATTTCTGTAAAACACGAAAATCCAGGACTGAGCGCCAAAACACTTGTAGCCAATCAGCAGTAAGGGGCGTGTCCACTCATGTGAGGGGGGGGGTGTTTTGTTTATTTTAAATATCAACAAAGTTTCTCAGAAATCACTTACTGCACTTTTAAGTGAGTTTGTTGAAAAAGTGTTGAATTAAGTGGAATTTTGTGTTGATTCTAGCGAGGACTAGTGTTAAATTTACATTCATGCAAGATGAATGAAGGAAGAAACTGGCAGCTCCAGCAGAAAATAAAAGATCCTGAACTCTGTCATGGATACTATCATGTACAAACTTTACATGAACTCCTTAAGCACTGACCGCATTTCTTTATATTTGATTCAAACAAGTTCAAACTCTAAATGAGCCGTGCATTATTTGTGTGTATTAATGCACGGAGCTGACTGAAACACCACTGCCAGAGGGACATTAAACTGGAAGGTTTTGTCTGAGCTCACAACAGGTTTTGCAAGGGAACGATAATATCTTTGCGAGGGCACCCCGACCACGACCGGCTCCACAGCGCTGCTTGGACGCCGGCTGCTACTGTTGAGGGGAGCGCCCTCGGTGATGAGCAGCCTGAGGCGCTGCGGGCGGTGGAGGTGCAGCAGCTGACCGCCTTGGCAGGATGTGCTTGATGGCCTCAGACTGCTTTTGTACAGCCGAGAACTGTTGGGCAAAGTTCTCGACCGCGTCGCCGAAGAGGCCGGCTTGGGACACGGGGGCATTACGGAACCTGACTTTGTTGATATCCCTCATGTCAGCCAGGCACAGCCAGAGATGGCGTTCCTGGACCACCAATGTGGATATCGCACGACCCACTGACCGCACAGTGACCTTCGTCGCTCGAAGCGCGAGGTCCGTTGCGGCACGAAGTTCTTGAAAAACTTGTGGATCATGACCACCCTTGTGCAGGTCCTCCAGTGCCTTGGCCTGAAGGACCTGCAAGAACACCATAGTGTGTAAGGCGGAAGCGGCTTCCCCGCAGGCCCGGTAAGCCTTGCCGGTCAGGTCCGACGAGTGCTTACAGGCCCGGGAAGGGAGAGACGGCTCCCCCCGCCAGGTGGAGTTCGGGCACAGTTGCATTGCAACGACCCGCTCCACAGGGGGTATGCGCGAATATCCCTTTGCCGTACCGCCATCAAGGGTGGTGAGGGAGGAGGTCCCACTGGCATGTTGACATAATCCCTTTGGGAAGATTCTCAATTTTTGCTACAAGAAGCATTAGAAAGGACAGGGAAAGCCAAAAGGAGAACGACTTTGGGATTTGAGGATGTGTATATTATAAAGTACTAACCAACTAAATGCCTTGTATCTGTGTTTTTCATGGATGTAACAAAGACGGTGAGACCGTGTCCTCGTCTGCGAGGGGTTAACGCAATCCTGAACACAATCATGCCATAGCTATTTACATATTTTGTAAATTCCTTCTGATGTTCATTCATGTTTATTTGATGCTATAAATGAACTAGTATGAAGAGATGATCGGTTCATGAGGAACTACAGCGATCTGTTACGACACATTAAAGAGACACAAGACGCTATTTATTGTTTAAACTTCTTTAAAACATTACAATATTTTTATCTTGTCTCTCAACGTGTTGTCAGTGTCCTCTTTGCTCCGCAATATATTTTTCTCTTCATGAGAACATGATGTGTGGCGTGAGAGCACATGGCTTGTCGGACATAGCAACAGTAACTAAAGGGGGCGGGTCTTTGCCAAGGGTCAATTTTAGCAGTGATGCTTGATTGAACTTCCCGCATCTACTACCTCCACAGATATCAACTGCGCAACTGGGTTGAAGGTTGAGGTCGAAAATGTGTTGAAATTAGTACAATGTGTCGATTGTGTGAGTAGAATCCATTTCATACAAGATCTGGCAACTGGACAACCTTGGAATAGTTACTTACAAAGAATGGGAGTTTCCAGGAGAAATAACAAAACAGGAGAGATGGGTGTGAAATATGAGGGATTCCCGGAAAAACTCCTGGAGTGTTGACAGTATGAGTTTTAGGAGGCCTGATCATTCTGCCCCATCTTTTTAAATCCCTCAATAACTTTTCATTCACGTATTTTTAGAATAACAAGAGTAAAATCTACTGAAACAATATTATTTTTGCTCAAGATTGACTAAAAGTATACCTTTCTCATAGTTGTGGACACTGATCGATCTACGAGTTTCAAATAAAATTCCAAATTCTGACTTAAAAAGCTATGAACACTCAAACAAAAAAATGGATGACTAACTTTTATACTAACGTTTATGCAACCAGCCCTCTGGTTTTGAAACCCCATCGTCATAAATACAAAATATAAGGCTTAAACACAAAGAAATGTCACTTGATCTGGTAAATAATTTCCCTTGACAACGTTACATAGCAAACTGTTTACATGAATTGTCATGACATGTACTTGAATACCAGCTGTTCATCAACATCAAAGGTTTGTCTTTGTGTGTAATAAAGAAGATACACAAAGATAAATGAAATCATACAAACTGTTCCTTAAGACAGTTATGTAAATGCAGAGCCTTAGGGTATTTATTTAAAAGAAAGCACATGGTTTGAAATAAAGTGAAAAGAAAGAAAGTGAAAGTTGCAGTGTAGGCTATATATATATGAGCTGCAGCCTGCAGTGACAGTGTTACAACTGTGGATACAATGGACATCTTAAGCAGCCTCCTAAACGGTCTGGTAAGTTACTACATTTTAATCTCTAACAATTTCAGGATTCTTTGCTTTAGATTCAGCTGTGGTAAAATGTGTAAAACAGAGCTGAGAGTATTTAGTGGTATCTGAGAACATAATCAGAATAGCTAAAAATATAAACATTAACAATATTTTAACATCAATATTAACAGTCAAAGAAACAACTACAAATGTTGTCCATGTTTTCTTATGTGAGACACTTATTATAAAAGACATGCATGAAAGCTCTTTACACTTCTGTCAGACACCATTTAAATGGACTGTTCCACCAAAAATGAAAATTCTGTCATCATTTACTCACCTTCAGTTTGTTGCAAACATGGACAAAGGAAGTTACTTTGAGGAATGTTTGTAACCAAACAGTTGTGGGGCACCATTGACTTCCATAGAATTTTGGAAGTCAATGGGGTCCATCAATTAAATAAAAACACTCTTCAGTTCTTATTGGTAAATTGTATATCAGTTGCATACCAGTTGAGAACCACTGTAATATGACAACACAAGTCATTTTCAATTTTTACACTGTAAGCAGTATTTAAAAGATGAAACACAATTTGTGGGCATGTGTAGAATTTGGTCAATTCTATACTTCAATTCTGTGGAAATCTGTTCTGACATTGTGTGCAAGCCTATTAGACTAGAAAAAACCTTTTCCATTCAAATATTACTTTAAAATAAACTTTGATTTGTAATATGCTTTTGAAGAGCGAGAAGATCTTCTGGTGGTGGAGAAGCAGCAGTTCAACAGCCGAAAATATTTTCACAGCGGATCAGAATCAGACGGCGCCGTCAGAGAGTTCAAACAAACGTACGGTGCCCATAATCTAGTCCATACACATATTGCTTATTATTTTTTTAGAATATGTTGTTTGTATACCAGTCAAACATTTGCATAATTTTGCTCTACACAATTCCCATTCTTCCACTTTTATAGTTTAATGAAATTAAACATTTTAAAATGACTTTTTTGTTGTTGTTGATTAGATTAGTTGTGTGTCCCGTGTATTTCCTTTCTTAACCCTAATCCTGTCCTTTGGGGTCATATTGACCCCAAAATCAGGATTAATTAACAGTAAAAAAAACACAGTTTGGTTAAAATACATTCATGGTCTTGTTATGCATAATTCATTAGTCTGTTATTCCAAATAAAATTGGGTTGTCTTTATAATCTGCTGATGAATTCTCAAGGTCATTATGTCAAATCATTGTCATTTCAGTTCATCCACAGAACTACCAAAGCCCAGATGAAATTGCCACAGTGGACAAGATCAACATCTATGTAAAATATGCTGGAAAGAGAATAGAAGTGGACATATTCCCACTGGAAAGGATCTCCTTTTTACTAAAGGAGGCCTGTGAAAAGGCAGGGAAGAAACCAGAGAAAATGTCTCTGGTTTTTGATGGTAAACACATTAGTTATAAATTGTTCTTGACGTTGATCTGATGCAGTCCTTGTCATTTGTAATAATTCATGAAACGTATTCACATGAAGCATCAAGCTACTTTTATGTCTTAAAACTTTAGTTTGCAAATCAGTAATTGCTAACATTATTTATTTTCAGGACAACGTCTGGATGTGAACAAGACAGTGCACGAGTGTGGTCTCCGTGGAGGAAACACGGTGCACCTGGTAACTTGTGCCTAAATCAAACCTGGAATATGCATTAGGAACTAGTTGTTGAAACATCTATTCAAAGATTTTTTGGTGCATTTGGTGCAAAAAGCATTTGCTACAAAAAAGTTTTAGTTTTAGTATTAGTTTATTACTGTCACATGTATGTTGCTGTTATGTTTAGTTCAGTCTGTTTCGTCATGTCTAGTTTAGTCTTCACCATGTGTAATTAATTTGATTGTCATCACCTGTCTCCGTTTAAACCTCGTCATCAATGTATATTTAAGTTCCTCCCCTTAAAATAAAAATAAAATAAAAGATCCTGAACTCTGTCATGGATGCTATCATGTATAAACCTTATTAATATTGTGTCTGTGTGTTGCTGCAATTCCATGTATTGTGTATTTCACGAAAAGTAACTTGTTTATTATTTATAAAACATCGAGTTCCAGATTTGTCAGTAGAGTTTTATTCACCATAAAACACGGCTTTCACCCAGTTCTGTGTAGTACTGCGCAACCACTCTTAGCAACGAAAACATGTTTGTTCATTGAAGCTTACTATGTAGAAGAGTATTGGGAGATATCGAGTGACCGAGCGTATTATTACCTGCATTCAGATTTAGCAATTTTCTTCAGGTCAGTCCTGTGTTCATAATACAACAACTGCTGTAATCCTGTCCTTTTAACAATGGGTTTTGCGTGCCCTGCTGACACTGACATTGCTAGTCAAAGCATTTGTCTTTTGCCTCTGGTTTCGAGTTCATTATAAGTCTTTGTGACTGTGACTCGCTCATAAAGACAATCTTTTCCGCTATCTAGAAGTGTGATAAATGTAACTTCTGTTGCTGTTCACAGTCAGGGACTATTTTTTCCAGTGGAAGGAAGACTTTTAGTGATTTTACTTCATGAAAGTTGCATTGATACATATTTTTTTTGTGTTTATTATTTGTATTGTGTGGTAACCATTTCATAAAAGCAGGGTTGAAGCCCAGTGAAGCTGTGGTTTACAGGGAATTTATAACAGCTAAGGCCCCGATCACACAGAACTCGTTTTTCAGGTCTGAAAAATTGAGGCGCACCGCACTGCCTGCGGTTATTTATGTTGCTCAACCACTGAATCAGTTGTCCTGTCAGTGTAGCGTGAGCGCTCTTTGGTTTGCTGTTAAAAGCCATATTAGCAGAAACTTTTTTTTTTTTTTTTTTTAAATGTACATTACAAGCAAAGGGCTCCATCTCTGCAGTGTTCAAAGAACTGTAAACATTCATCAGTGCGACGGAAAACCCGTCTACCCATTCATTTGATTGGACAATGGAAAAAAATGCGCCTTAAAAGGGGGGTTTTGTAGGTTTACTTCATTCCGCGTCATGCCTAACAACGCCCCTTAGCTGTTATAAATTCACTGTAAACCATGGCGTCTTGGGGCTTATTGCTTTATTTAATAATTAATCAAAAAGGAATTTATACCTGTATGATATTATGCTGTAACCACATTGTACCAGCGCTTTAGAACATGTTTGGATGTATGATTCAGCTGCGAGGGCGCCATCTTCTGGCAAGACGAATTAATTTGGCACGACCCTCAGTGCACTTGTCATGTTTGGTTCGATTAAAACTAACCCTGGTGCGATTGCTCAGTTAGTGCGGTTCGTTTGAACATATGTGAATGCTGCAATCCGAACCCTGGTGCGCACCAAACAAGCGGACCGAGACTGCTAAAAAGATGGGTCTCGGTCCGCTTCCAAATGAACTCTGGTGCGGTTCGATTGATATATGAATGCAACACGGACAAAAGACATGTAAACGAACCAAAAACAGGACGTGATGTCACAAGATGCAACGCTACAAGTCACTGATTTGACGACGCGGGAAGATCGGCGTATCCAAAATGAGTCGAGGCCAAACGTGGAGCAACGAGGAGGTGAAGTGCCTCATCAGTATTCGGTAATGTACTTTATTCTTTGATTTGAAAGGACATAATGTACCTGGTTCTTCGCATCAAAGGACATGTGTTGACCATTAGTCGGTACAGACGCCGGAACTGCCATCTCTTTGCAGCAGATCTTCATTTCTGCACACAACGGAGGAAATCCTGCTGCCGTTTTGAATGTTTTGGACATTTCATGAGCTCTTCATGAGTTCTCAGCTGGTAAAAATAAAGCATATGTACACGCATAAAATGATTGTGTTTAATTCAGCACGCAGCATTGTTTTGAATGTTCGGTAAGCGAGCTCCGTCGTGAAATATTCGTCAGAAAAGCCGACCAATCAGACCGTATCCCTGTGCCTTTGGTTCAGTAACTTTAGGTTCGCTGTTAAAAATGCCAGTGTGAACGCTAAGCGGACCAGGACTAGATGTTTTGTGTTTGTTTTTTGGTCCGGACCAAACGAACCGAACTACAAGTATGAACGCACCCTTATTCTCTAGTCTAGCCGTTGAGCGTTATTACGGTGCATTATGGGATTGAATGAGTACGCTCGGTAACCCTACGGTTTCGGACACCACCACAAATGGCTTTCCCATCAAATAGTGCCCTATTTAATCTCTTGCCCTCGGAGAGTGAACGATTAATTTTGGTGAACTGACAAAACGACTAGAGTTTCTGGGTTTCTAAAGTCACTACTCAGGCGCTGTAAACACATTTGTAGTGCACTAGTGCGGCAGCAAAAACCACGTGATCAAGGCGGAAGTTGTGCCTTCTAAGTGTACGTGAAGTCGAGCAGTCGCTCGCAGACCAGCGTTTGGTTGCTTCTGGCGGCAGTTTGGATTTTGCGGGTTCAGGGTTCTGTTTCATTCCTGTAGCATCTTAGACGGAAATCTTCCACAGAAGAAGCCCCGTATCAGTGAGAATTGGTGAGTATTTCAAGCCATTTGTTTTTAATAATGTTGCATAAGTTTCTACGCGACTATTAGAAGAGGACTCGAGGAGATCCATACATGGAGGAATTGTTTCCATACATAAGTTCTGCTTTGCGTTAGAAGTCGTTATTTCATTGTTTAAACGTCTGCACGGATCCAAAATCCCATAGAGCTGCTCTCTCAACATCAGGCAGGGTTTGAAATCTTCATTGACTGCAACAGACTGAATGCCAATGACTGAAGGAGCTTTTTTTTAAATGATAATATTTGCATGGGACGAAGCTTATATGTCTGTAAATTAAGGTTAGAACGTCTTTTGCCTCAGGAAAATCACAGCCTACAATTATCAAAGAATGCATGATAACAAGCCACAGCAGATCTCCTGGGATTTTGGTGAGTGTGTATTTTTCCAGATGGCATGGCTTTCAAAATTAAGATGCATGCTGAATATGTCTCTAAAGGGTTATGACATGAGCATATACATGCGCTTGTTAGAGCAATTTATATGAGACATTGACCCAGTTTTCCCTCTCTCTGTGCCATGTTAGTACAGACTGTAACTGGTTCATATCTGTTGCAGCGCTGGTGTTGACACTTCAGCCAAAGTGTGATGTAGATGGATGGAAATCTGTGTGGTTTGATATTAGATTACGTGCAATTGTGTATTATTTTTCATTCTAAGTTCATTTAGTCATTTGTGAAAGTAAACATTGTGAAATACAAGACAGAAAGAGAGGATGATCTATTGTGGCACACCCAGCCACAGCTGCCATGATTGTTTTTTTTTTTTTTTTAACAGGATATTTTTCCCAACTGTCCTGCCCACTCAAATCCTCACATCTTGTGTCTGTTTAATATGTAATATTGAAGTAAAATATATTTGGTGAACAAAAATATTTAGAACATTTAGTGCACAAAAAATAAGTAGTATTTGGTGCATATATGGTCATTTCATAGGTGCACAAAAATAACACTTTTTTTTTTTTTTTGTTCACCAAATGCAATTGTTGCAAAAATTGCTGCTGTATTTGGTGCATAAAATAGTTGTTGAAACAACTATTCAAAGATTTGTTCAAAGATTTTTTTGGTGCATTTGGTGCATAAAGCATTTGCTACAAAAACATATTTGTTTATTACATTTAGTGCACAAAATAAGTTATTACATTTGGTGCATTAAAAATGGTTATTGCATTTGGTGCATAAAGCATTTGCTGCACAAAAATATTAGTATTACATTTGGTGCACAAAATAAGTTATTACATTTAGTGCATAAAAAATGGTTATTGCATTTGGTGCATAAAGCATTTGCTACAAAAAACATATTAGTTTATTTCATTTGGTGCACAAAATAAGTTATTACATTTGGTGCATAAAAAAATGGTTATTGCATTTGGTGCATAAAGCATTTGCTGCACAAAAAACATATTAGTATTACATTTGGTGCACAAAATAAGTTATTACATTTAGTGCATAAAAAATGGTTATTGCATTTGGTGCATAAAGCATTTGCTACAAAAAACATATTAGTTTATTTCATTTGGTGCACAAAATAAGTTATTACATTTGGTGCATAAAAAAATGGTTATTGCATTTGGTGCATAAAGCATTTGCTACAAAAAAAACATATTAGTTTATTACATTTAGTGCACAAAATAAGTTATTACATTTGGTGCATTAAAAATGGTTATTGCATTTGGCGCATAAAGCATTTGCTACAAAAAACATATTAGTTTATTTCATTTGGTGCACAAAATAAGTTATTACATTTGGTGCATAAAAAATGGTTATTGCATTTGGTGCATAAAGCATTTGCTGCACAAAAATATTAGTATTACATTTGGTGCACAAAATAAGTTATTACATTTGGTGCATAAATGGTTATTGCATTTGGTGCATAAAGCATTTGCTGCACAAAAATATTAGTATTACATTTGGTGCACAAAATAAGTTATTACATTTGGTGCATAAAAAATGGTTGTTGCATTTTGTGCATAAAGCATTTGCTGCACAAAAATATTAGTTATTACATTTGGTGCACAAAATAAGTTATTACATTTGGTGCATTAAAAATGGTTATTGCATTTGGTGCATAAAGCATTTGCTGCACAAAAATATTAGTTATTGCTTTTGGTGCACACGTGTCACCTAATGGTTTTTACATGTTCATAAAAAAATGTAATGGTGTTTGATCCATGCTTCCCTTTGATTATTTTTCAGCAACTTTTTCGATATCTTTCATTATTCAGACGAATGGGCAGGAATAATCTTTCTTAGATGGCTACCATTGAGTGTTTTGTTGAAATTAGGATTTTGTGTTTATGTCTGCTGTGGTTATGATGATCATCAAGCGTTCTTCTCTCCGATGTGCATTTACCATCTCGACGTCCTGGTTCTTGCAGTTTGTCTTTGATTTGACAGTAGAGTGGATGTGAACGACAGTAGACAGGTTCTGCTTTCTCTCTCTCTTGCAGTAGGAGGTGGTGATTAAGCTATGAGTTTTTCATCTCCCCGGTGAATTAGAAAGACCCTCCATATTCGCTCATCCTAGGCGCAGCACTTTTCTAATGAGTTGCAGAATGATAAGATCCGATAACGGCGCATTCATCATCACCCAGTGGAATAAGGCTGGAGTAATTGAAAGACAAAGACTGAAGCTTAAAAAATGACAACTGTTCAAACAGCACCTGAAGGTTGGAAGGCATCAAGCGTAACAATTTTTTTACGCAACGACACCGGACGGGATTGGAATCGCAAAGTACGTCTTTGAAACAAAAATTTCTCTAAATGTCCCCCTGGAAATCTTGTACCCGTGATTTCACAGACAATGTTTAATTGTCCTAGACTAAAATGTATGTTTGAGCTGTTTTAATTGAAAGCAACTTTGTGCTGACATATCTTAAAATATATCAGTGCCGTAGCTTTATCTCAAGAGACACAGCAGTAATGTTTTTTTTTCCTCTAGGGCAGTCATTCCCAAACTGTGGTCCGTGAGGGTACTGCAGGTGGTCCATGGAAAGGCAAAATAAAATAATATTTTACCTTCATTTTACCAGGAAATTCCTCAGTCACATGAGTAAATAAATAAATTAAATATGTGGCAGCCATTGTGTGCAGTAAACTTTCTTTTCACAAGCCTGTTGCACACTGATGTGATAACTAGTTATAGTAGTGCTTGTAAGCCTATTTAGAGGTGCGGATTAATTCAGGTAAGTCTGTGTGTAGACCTTTTGTTTTGTGTGCGATGAGGTGGTCCGCAAAATTTTTTGATTACAAATAGTGGTCCACACACACAAAAAGTTTGAAAAACCCTGCTTTAGGGTGTGTTTATAAAAGCTACTTAAAGGCACAATATGTATTTTTTTCCACTAGGGGTCGCTAATCTCTTCAAAACAATAACAAAGGCATAGATCGATGACGCTGTGAATGAGTGGAATGACGGAATTTGTTATGGATGAGTGAATGCATGTGTTTGAACATGACTGTGGTATGAAGCAGGGCGCGGCCAAGTACTAATGAGAGACAGATATCAATGTCACACGCGAGTCCCTGGGGATATAAAGAAACAAGGACATTTCACTCTACCGAAATACGACTCATACAGGTCAGTTTATCTGTGAGGTAACGCAGCGCTGTTTCACTTGCTCTAACGCTGTGCTTCCCAAACTGTGGGCCGCGCCCCCCTGGTGGGCCGTAGCGGTATTACAGGGGGTCCGTAGCGAGTCCAAACCAATATATTAAAATAATTAAAATATTCCAATTGTTCTAAAATTAGATTTTTTTTGAAAGTATGTAAGGTTAGTGTTATGGATTTAAATATATTAGTAAAGAATGTTTACATCATAGTTCTCATAATTCACATGAACTTGTTAATAAATGTATTTGTAGTTAAATGTCGGTATATATTTTTTAATGCCACACCGATATTGATCCTCGTTTTATTTTCTCCTTTTATCCAAAAGTTTGCCTGCCATGTTCCTAATGTTTGAACGAAACAACAACAGCGTGGGGCTAGATGTTACGCAGCTGTCTGCATCAGTTGCCATGGTTACTATGCAGTACAAGCAGAAACCAGGGATAACGCTGATATTATGTCATTAAAAGGAGACAAGTGACAAGGGCACTATTTAAAATTGTGAATTTCTCTGAATTTACAAATTCTTGGAAACATTTAGGATGATGTAAGCACACAGCTGAACGAAATATATAACACTGTGTAAGTGGTTTTTGGATATTTTAATATAAATACCTTACATATTGTGCCTTTAAAATGCCTCAATTGAACTGAGGCCTAATCCTGGTTTAGGCTGAGCCCTGTTTATGAAACTGGCCCATTATCTTTATTTTATTATCTTATCGTTATTTTGAAAGGTGAGTTTCAACTTTCATTTCAGTTGGGTTTTGCATTGGTCTGGGAGGGTCTCATCTCGACGTTACTTAGAAATGGATTAAGAATCCAAAGAACAACTCAGTGATGCTTTAATCCAGAGTATTTTTTTCTTCGTAATTCACCGCTCTATGGGGTATCTGTCCTGTTGCATTATGGTCAGTTCATCTGGCTGAGTTTACTTTGTGTCTCAGCAACATTCGGCAGATTTAACAAAAACAATGCAAGCCTCTTAACTGCATTAAGAGTATGATTGATATTCTCTCTCTTTTGGTTCAAAAAAGCCATCTAAATAATTAGGTTTTTTTTCTTTATCATCTTTCTCAAATTCTTACACAATCAGCTTCTGTTCATTGATTCCTTTTTGTCGTTCTCATTCTGTCTCAGGGTTTTTTCGAGGGCTGATGATATCTACCATGAGGCCGTAACAGAAGCTATTCCTGAGTTTGGTCCAGATTGACGCCAGAATGGCCACTGCTAAGAAAGGTACGTCTCTGTTTTCCACCCTCCCGGCTCAAGTTTTTATTTTTTGCAACAGCTTTGAATTAAAATTGTCATACTGGCCATGAATCACTTTTTCTTTTTGTGGGTAAAGAAACTTACTTCCTCTGTTATTATCTGTCTCATGCTACATATACCGTAATACTGCTGAATATGTATAATGTTTTTATTAATTATTAGTGGTGCTTGTATAGCGTGCAATAGAGCCGCACGATTAATCATAAAAAGATCGCAATCTCGATTGAAACGCCCACGCAATTCGCCGTTTGTGCTGCCAGAGCCAAAGAGAGCCGTTTTGAACCACACATTAGATATTTATAAAATATACATACAAATATACCAATTATCACAGAAGAACTGAGATATAAGTTTTAAGTTAGCATATAAAAACACTGATGTAAACAATAGTGATCAAAATGGAGCAAACTACCTTTTGAAAGGAACTTACACATAAAATAACGGTTGTATCAATTACATCTAATCCCACTAGGTGGCGACAAGTGACTTAAATATTTTTGTCATTGAATCATTCATTCAAAAATACTGATTCATCCAGTAATGAAACGAGTGTTTATTAATGGGTCAAAATTAATGGGTTCAAAATCATTCAAACATTTTCCAGCAATTACTCTAGTAAATTACATGTTTATATTTTGTTTGGTTGTATATTCAGAATCGTGATCTCTATTTGAAATCAAAGATTCTCATTTTGTCCAGAATTGTGAAGCTCTAGCACGCATCATTTTCAAATATATGCATTTTCTGTTTTGTTGTTTCGTTCACTTTACACTACCATTTTTAAAAAAATACATTTATTTAGAAAAGGTTACAGTAAAGACATTTATATTGTTCCAAAATTTTCTATTTCAAATAAATGCTGTTCTTTTCCACTTTCTATGCATCAAAGAACCTTAAAAATGTATTGCAGTTCCTTGAACACCAAATCGGCAAATCATGCTGCTAAAAATTCACCTTTGCATCACAGGAATAAATTACATTTTAAAATATATTCAAACAGAAAACAGCTATTTTGAATTGTAATAATATTTCACAATATTACAGTTCATACTGTATTTTTAATCAAATAATGCAGCCTTTTTGAGCAAAAGAAAAAAATAAAAGCATAAAAAAAATCTCACAGACCTCAAACTTTTGAAACTTTAAAAAATGCTTTTTAGGAAGGAAATAAGCAGGTTGAATATTGTCTATATAATAATAATCCCACCACACTGACTTTAAACTGTTTTTCAAAAATGTCAATCTGCTTATCATGAGTTTTGACAACCTGCTGGTTTTCCATTCTCAGGAATGAGGCTTCGAGAGATTTTAATAAAGTGAAAACAATCATGAATTCTTGCTCAGTTGGTGGTGATTCAGCAATTGCAAAACATGTGGGCTGTTTCTTATTATCAGGAAATGTGCAAGAGCTCGCATCTGTTTTCACGTCTGTCTGAGAAGCCTTTTCAGAGTCGTCGGAAAAACTCCCAAAAGACATTGTATGTCTGCTGTCTGTCTGCCATTAATTGTGGTAATCAATCCATCTGGAAGCACAAAGATGACCTCCATTTTGTTTTTGTTTACGAACGTTATAAAGTTTCATTTTGGATGAAGGCAGAGGGTCTGTTGTCACGCGGTGTATTGTTGCCCCTGCTCCATAACATCTACTGTTTCGTCAGGTCAGGCAGCTGTGCGACGTTCACAAAGCATCTTCCAATCCCAGCATGCACGAGGCTCTGTCGTTGTGTATTAGAGCACAAAACTGACCCCAGAACAGCTTTTTGGAAGTGTCCCTCTCCTCAGAGGCTAGATTTCTCGTTGTTGCCATGGTTACGGTATGAAGTTTTAGATGAGGTTCATAAAATGCGGCGCCTCTCTACAGCACCACTGAGCATTCGCTTAATAGCGAGTCCGTCGATCTGTGGTGCCTGCCAAACAGCAGTGTTTCAATCAAAAGAAAAGAATTGCCTTTAGATAAAACTGTATATACATAAAGAATTATTTTAGATCTTAGGTAATTGGCTTAAAAATAGACAAAAAAAAAAAGTCACGGACATAAATGCATAAGTTCTTCTGGCCCTACTAGTGTGGGGACCTATAAGAAGTAATAAGATTGGGCGCATAGGTTATAAAATACAGGCTGCATATGTGTCAAGTTTAAATCTAGATTTCCATCTCCGTCCCTGAGTATTTTAATGCTGTGCAGATGTTCTGTTTTGGTCATCTAGAGACCATGAGACACCAGTTGGCAGGTCTATTAGTCATGTGTGAGAGTGTTTATAGCTCTCTACATTGGGCGAACAGTTGGAGTCCCATAACCTCTGTAATGAGGCCAATAACGCGGTCACTCATACTACAAATGTCATTACACATTACTCGTGTAATTTTTGCTCTATATCACATGTCAGGCAAACAGGGTCACCACTCACCCTTTCAGATAATCCTTCTCGTACTCTAAACTTGGCGTTGTGTTCTGCAAATATTGTATATATGCAATATTATATGACACATCTCTCAACTAGCTTCAATAAAAATGTACATTTATTAATTCAGCAGATGGTTTTATCCAAAGTAACTTACAAATGAAGAGCATCACGAACAATATGCAATATTATATGACACATTGTTCGTGATGCTCTTCATTTGTAAGTTACTTTGGATAAAACCATCTGCTGAATTAATAAATGTACATTTTTATTGAAGCTAGTTTGAGTGTTAGTGTGAAGTATCTTGGCAATACCCTCATCTTTTAGTTATTATTACTCTGGTTTCTTGTAAAAGTCATTTATTTTTATTCGTAGGGCAGGGATCCAAAGAGTCCCTAATGTAATCAGCAGTATCAAGTCAATGGCCGCTCATTTCATGAAATGAGTCCCCAGGGCCGACGCTACACAGAATCTTCCTAGTATTTATTATGCGATTGCCATGTGTGCTAAGACAGTTATTTGAGTACCGTATAACAAATGTCTGTAATATTGCCACTATTATTGTTGTTCATACTTGGGTTAAGTTATTTGAATACGCTCTCAACACACATCCTGCACCACTTGTTGCGGATGTGATTCCTTAAATTTCCCCATTATGCTATTCCTAATTTTGTTTTGGAGTGTCCTATAATAGGTTTGCGTGCATCCAAGGTCAAAAAGCACTTTATTGCAGCGTCACCTCTTTTCTTGCAGTGTCTGTAATGGTTTGATCAAGGATTCAGTCTCACTAAACCCGCCCATTCTGAGAGCTTCCTCTGCTCTGATTCATCAGTCGGCTCAGTTTGTTGTGATTGGTCGACCACTTGCGGTGCGTGTCTGAAACCAAACACCCGTTAACATATCTGTTTGATCTTTCTCAGCACTTGTATATTTCACAGGGATACATGGCATGGGTTTTATCTTATCAATTTGAACTCAAGTCTTCATCCTTTTGAAATACATCAAGGCGGATTCGCAGCGCAGAAAACAGCATTTGACGGCGCAGTTCAGAATGGGTTCTTTCTTTTGGGAGACAATTCCATTTATCTGGTCTTTGATCTTTTATATCTTTGCAGGTCCTCTATATTACATATCACTTGAAAGGTAATATCGGATATATAAAACTAGAATATCTTGGAAGTGGGCTCTTTTGATTTTGACAAGAAAGCTCAAACAGCATGCATTAGCAATACTAAGGTCATGGGTTTGATTCCCAGGGAATGCATGAACTACTAAAATTTATACGTTGAATGCAATGTGACTTGCTTGGATAAAAATGTCTATTGATGCTAAAGGCATCAATGTAAATGTAAAAAAAAAAAAAAAAAGCCAGAAGACCATAAAACCACCCAGCAACCAGATAGAAATGCTCTGGCAAACACCCTAAAATTGACCAGGTTTGCGTGAGCAATCAGCATGCACTCGTTCTTCAGTAAATGTAAAAATCTAGTTCTTTATTGTTACTTGATAATTTGATTTAGATTCAAAGTAAAAAAGCAACTTCACACAAAAAAGGAAATTAATTGCAATGTCTTATCGCCAAATTACAATAAAGGCAGTTTTGTTTTGTTTTGTTTTTTGCAGAGGATTTGAACAGACATGGAGGATTTTAGAGTGAAAATGAAGGTCAAATCCTCAAAGCTGATGTTCATTATAGTGCACTTTGTGCTCTGTTGATCCAGATGTGAGCATTTGGATACAGTTCAAAAGTTTAGGGTTAGTATAAGATTCAATAAAGATGCTTTAAACCAAAAGTGACAGTAAAGACATTTATAATGTTAAAAATATTTCTATTTCTAATAAATGTTCTGTTCTTTTGAACTTTCTATTTAAAAAATCCTAAAGAAAAAGGTTTCCACAAAAATATGAAGCAGCACAACTTTTTTCAACATGGATAATCAGAAATCAGCATATTAGAATGATTTCTGAAGGATCATGTGACACTGAAGGCCTTCAGACACGTCAGCCAGTGGCACAGACCCCCAACAAACCGTCCCCCGGGGATGCTTGATGGAAAAGATTTTAAACTAGAAGGAACTGGATCAAATATTTTGACTTTTGCGATCCCAAATCAGACTTATGACCTGTAACTCTTTCTGAGTATCGGACAAGTCTTCACTGTTGGACAGAATAGAACTGGCCCCTCGACTAAGCCTGGTTTCTCCCAAGGTTTTTTTCTCCATTTTGTTGGAGTTTTGGTTCCTTGCCGCTGTTGCCTTTGGCTTGCTTGGTTGGGGACACTTGCTTGAGATTCAGCAGTGTTTTTGGTATGCAAACTGAGCTGAGCCGGACGATTACGTCACTGTTTTCTCCAGTGCTGATATACATAAATTAACTAGACTAATAACTATTGATCTTTGAAACGGAATGAATCAATACAAATATATAGAATAAGCTGGAAAATGACACCATTTTCTTTGGGAGCTGCTGTGCAGCCAAAAATTTTCTAATTATTTCTGTAAAGCTACTTTGACACAATTTGCATTGTAAAAAGCGCTATAGAAGTAAAGGTGACTTGACTGAAGACTGGTAAGTTTGTTTTTGAAAGAAGTCTCTTTGCTAAACAGAATTAAACTGAAAACATATATATCAAGTAAATGCAGCTTTGTTGAGCATCGAGACGTCTTTCAAAAACAAACTTACAAACTTTTGAATGGAATATGTTGTTTCTCAATAACAGATTTACACTATTCTTGCACAACAAATGGCTTTTTATAGAAGAATTAGCTTTGACATTGCACTTTATTTAAAGACTGGGTTTGATCAGTGTCTGAGAAACGCACCCCTGAAGGCCTGATTACCTGCTTTATTAAATCAGATTGTAAAAGAGAAGAGTCTGGAAGAACATTGCTAGGGATTTTTTTTACCCCCTTTTTTAGTTTTCATATTTTTAATGCTGGTGCTGTAATTAGCACATGGAATGTGCTGGAGGTGTTAGACAGAAACATTGCATCTTTTATTTATCCCCTTTAATGAATAATTCCAGTTTTAATAGGCTCCTGGTTAATTGTTTCATTTTGTTGTACTCCATCTAGCTGTTGTTGAATGCAAGAAAAAAAAAAAAAATCCCATAAAACACATCAAGTGAACCTAAAACCAAAATCCTGTGGGAAACGTACTGAGACAAACTTGAAGCTTTAAAATGAAAACAGTTTCGTTTGGCCCAAAACATACTCCGCGATGCCCCAGCTTTCATGTCTGCATAATTGTCGTAATTTTTATTTTTGTTTTTGGTACTTGTTTGATCCGAAACCTAATACTTCAAAACTTCCAAGTGTTTTAAACTGATTTAGTTTTTTATTAGTTTAAATATAGTTTATGAATTTGGCAGAAAAACTTTTAAATTGAAATTATTCAAATCAGTGCACAGCCTGAATAATGTATGCCCAATATGCTTTAAATTTCTTTGACTAAAGAAATGAAAAGATCTCTTTCAGGGTTTTCAAGTGTCAAATGGCAAGGTCGATTTGAATAATTTTAACTTTAAAAGCTTCTTGTCGAACATTATTCATTCAGCGTCTCTCAATCCGGATGTCTATAAATCTGTGCCCAGTGTGTAATTAGCACAGCTGTAAATCCTTTGCTTTTGTTCTTCCTGCAGCATCTTCTAAGACGGGGGGTGTTCGCTTCACTGAGGAACCTGCTGCTGCCGCCACCGCTCACTCTCATGTGCATTTTGACGAGAAACTGCACGACTCTGTTGTCATGGTTATACCCGAATCAAATGGGAACTTCATGGTTAAGGTGAGAGTGAGTTATATCGCTGAGGTTATTCATTAGCCTTATTTGATGGTGACGAATGTGAGTTCATTTTGCAGGAAGAACCCTAATTTTATTTCTCGGCTCACATCAAAGCTTCACCTTCTTTCCTTCTGTCACTGTTTTCTGTTTGACTTCTAGCCTTGTTATTATGTGAAAAGATATTGAAAGAACTCATGCCAAAATCTGTATCTGGAATTTGAAAAGAGAGAACAGGCACAGGAAATGACACAAGCCAGATTTGAGCTCTCGTTGCATATGAGCACCACAGGTCAATATGTCAAGGCATGTGCGCTATCCGCTCGGCCACGGCTGTGATGAGACTAGTTTTGACCACTGATTAGTTGTTCCATAATTTAATGCAATGCATTGCCATCAAATTTAACTTTTTTTTTTTTTCTTTGTTTTTTTGTTTAGTGGTGTAGGGGATTTTTACAGTTAAAGACCCAAAAGACCAGATACGATAAATAAAGACCTGGAGTCAAAGTTTAAAAAAATAAATTGAAGAAAATTTTACTGAAGAATGGTTTGCAGTTTCATCAGCAGAAGTCAGCTTTGGGTCTCACAAGGGATTCGTAGGCCTCTCTCTCCCATACATTCACATTTCCAGAACAATTATACTCTAACAGAGTCCACTAACTACGTCATTACTAAGATTCTGATTGGTTAGGAAAACTAGACAAAACTGGTCATTTTCCACACATGGACAGATAGTCAGAAGCATATCTCCTTCATCACGATGCTGACGATCGGACCCTGAACTTAGGGACAGGATGTCCAGTTAAGTCAGGACAAGGCGTCTGCAGGTCTAAGAGTGCCAGTTGTCCACCAGTGCCCATAAAGGACCTGTACCGAACACTGAGCGCACTTACAAAGATACACAAGATTCACATCTTCTTCAAGGCTGAAGTTGATCTGAGCTCTGCTCTGAACAGGAAACTTTTCCAAAACATACTGATAAGTTATAGTTTTGAGGTACAGACAAATATACATTATTTTCTATTGTTTGAAAATGAAAATAAATGTTTTAATATAAGTTGAAGTTATTCAAATAATTCATATTTAGAAAGATAAATGTTGATTAATAAATTGAAGTGGCAGTGAATCCACCCCTTCAGTGGTTCTTGCTATGGCAAGATATTTTAACAAACTTCTGTGCAACTCGTTGTGCAATGTGTGGAGCTGAACGACTTCTCCAATCATGCAGCTTGCTCGAGAGGTTACTTTTCTAAGTTACCGGTTCAGTATAAAATGGCCAAGAACGCCCTAACAACAACATAGCTATGTAGTTACTGAGACAAATCAGACACAACTCTTTGTTATATTTTACAAATGATCTTTAAAACTTTCAGCCAACCACAAAACAAGGTGCCTGTGACAACCTCCAAAAATGATAGAACCAGCCCTCTGGTTACCTTGAATTTACAACCAAAAAGATTGTGAAATAGGTAGCTCTCACTCCATTCTCCTATTGAAAAATGCATAATGACGGATAAAGAAAAGAAAATGTGGAAGAAATTGATTGCAATTTCAACATTATCGTTAGATCATCGTTAGATGGCTGGATGGATTGATAGGTGGTTGGTTGGAGGGAGGGATGGATGGATGGATAGGTGGGGAGATAGGGGGCATCTAACAGTATCGTTAGATCATCGTTAGATGGCTGGATGGATTGATAGGTGGTTGGTTGGAGGGAGGGATGGATGGATGGATAGGTGGGGGGATAGGGGGCATCTAACATTATCGTTAGATCATCGTTAGATGGCTGGATGGATTGATAGGTGGTTGGTTGGAGGGATGGATGGATGGATGGATGGATAGGTGGATGGATAGGTGGTTGGATAGGATAGGTGGATGGATGAATAAGTGGATGGATAGATGGGTGGATGGGTGGATGGTTGGATGGTTGGATGGATGGATGGATGGATGGATGGATGGATGGATAGGTGGATGGATGGATGGATGGATGGATGGATGGATAGGTGGATGGATAGGTGGATGGATAGGTGGATGGATAGGTGGATGGATAGGTGGATGGATAGGTGGATGGATAGGTGGTTGGATAGGTGGTTGGATGGATGGATAGATAGATGGGGGTTGGGTTGATGGATGGATGGATGGATGGATAGATGGATGGATAGATGGGGGTTGGGTTGTTGGAGGGATGGATGGATAGATGGGGGTTGGGTTGTTGGAGGGATGGTTGGATGGATGGATAGGTAGATGGATAGGTGGTTGGATGGATGGATGGATGGATGGATGGGGGTTGGGTTGTTGGAGGGATAGATGGATGGATAGATAGGGGGTTGGGTTGTTGGAGGGATGGTTGGAGGGATGGATGGATGGATAGGTGGATGGATAGGTGGGGGGTTGGGTTGGATGGATGGTTGGATGGATGAATAGATGGGGGTTGGGTTGTTGGATGGATGGTTGCTTAAATGGATGGTTAGATGGATGGATAGATGGGGGGTTGGATAGATGGATGGATGGATGGATGGCGGGGTTGGGTTGTTGGTTGGAAGTTGTATGGTTGGTTGATTGGATGGCTGGTTAGACATGGATGAATGGTTGGAGGATGGAGGTTGGATTGCTGTTAGATGGATGGATGGATTGTGGGATAGATATTTCTATTTGTTTTTTTGTATAATAGATAATAGATAAAGATTGATAAATAGTCTAACTATGTATATTTATATTATGTTTTGTGTGTGTGTGTGTGTGTGTTATGATGATCTTTTTGTTTTAATTAATACACATGAAAAAATGGAGTGTGTATTATGAAAGTAAATGGGGTCTGTTTGTTGTCATGTTGACTCTTAAGTTTTTATTGGCTTACACAAGTCGCTTGTTGTGAGAACAGTGAGTTTTTGAGCATATTTGACTGCACAGAGACTCACTGTTTGCATTCCTCCTACTCGCAAATAACTAAGAGACAAGATACACAAACATGCTCGCGTTCACCCTACTGTGGGTGTCATATTCTGTGACTCTTTTCATCGCCGATGCTCTCACCCTCTCGCTACTGTCATCTAACTGCCCCGTTACTGCCCTGAGTTGCCATGGAGATGGCTGTAGCGGTGTTGAGCGTTCTGCACCTCTGGACTGTCTCTCTGTTTGATTATTATGTTCTGATGAGGGCTCTGGTCCGATCAGACATTATTTGATTCTGTCCTCTTTTGCTGAGACCCAGATGCAGTTTGAAGGTTTCCTGGCATGAGTTCTGTCACACTCTTTTCCACTAGTTCTCATTTTTTTAACCCTCAAATTATTATCCATTTTCCTTCATTGGTTAATAAGATCAAGTAATGAACATTTAATCTGACAGAATATTTTTGCCGTTTCATCCAGTTACATCAGCGGATCATATGATAGATAATCTTTCCTGCCTCCTGAGCCTAAAATTCATACCATTCAGAAATTAGTCATAAGTCAACCATGATGTTAAAAATTACCATTCAGCTCTACATTCATCAAAATAAGTTGACTATGACTTCATCGTTGATCAGTTAAGGCAGATTTCATTAATGATATCGTATATCGTAATGATATTGTATATCAAAAGCAGCAGATCAGGTACTCACAGCAGTTTGCCTCATATCATCATAGACCTGATGACCCCCAACCATAACCTCTGCTTCTCTTGATAACCTCAGGTGGGCTTCCTGAAAACACAGCACCGATATGAGATTGTGTTCACACTTCCAGAAATGCCAGAGCTCGGAAAAGACGTGTGTCCAGCCCCCATCCCCAACCCACACCTGCGGATCACTAATATAACTGCATCCTCAGATGGTACGTCCCATCGCTCTGACTCAACACAGCTGAACATACTGATGAAGAAAAGTGACATTCTGGTGTTTTGTTACTTGTTGAAGGGATTCCCAACGTTTTTTGTCAGCCAAACCCCTTTGACCTAAATATTTGAAGTCAAAGGATTAGTTCACCTAAAAATGAATATTCTGTCATTAATAACTCGCCCTCATGTCGTTTTACACCCGTAAGACTTCCGTCCATCTTGGGAACACGAAGATCTTTTTAATGAAATCTGAGAACGGAGTCTATCCAACAACCATTTTCAAGCTCCAGAAAGGTAGTAAAGACATAATAAAAGTAATCCATGTGACTCCAGTGGTTTGACCTCAGTTTTATGAAGCATTATTTAATGTACAAATAAAATCCCTTCGAGAACCAAACGGGATATTCAAGTTTCTATGGGATGAATTTCATCTCAAAATGATTAGCAGATACATGCACAATTACCCATGAACTTGATAAATGTTGCAGATATGTTTTACTATCCACAACCAAATGCCTTTCAACTTGCCTGTGCAAAATTCAGAATTAAATGAATGTGCCGTGAGACATTTCTGTGAATCCAAATGTTTTCTTTTGTATTTGTGTCTCAATTTGCACATGCAACAAAGAAGAAGACCGTCTGTGGTTCAAGTGACGTGTGCATTCATTGACATCTTTTCCGAGTCAGTTCTTATTTGATTCATTTGGATTTGGATCTTTATTTTCACGGTTTAAGCATTTCACAACCCACACACAAACATCTACAAATTAATAAGCCTGGTGCTAATCAGTAATGTCTGTGGTGCACGAGTACCCATCTTTGACAAATTCTCAAATTGCGTTACTGCATTTAAACTACTACTTTACAACTTGTGTTTGCAAAGTCCAGAATTACATGAATGTGCAGCATTTTGTATAAAAGTAAAACAAGTAAAATGAAAATGCAATTTTGTGTGCAACAAGTAAAATGTGCATTTGTGGATCAGGTGACACGCATGCATTCATTGACTCATTTCTATTTGATTCATTTGGATTTTGAGACTTTCATTTCCCCGGTTTAGCCTTGCACGATCCACAGACAAATAGCTTGGGATCCACACACAGCTGTCTTAAGAAGCTGTTACCACTAGATGGCAGTATAGCCTGCTAAAACAAACACCGGCACTGTAATCAAGCATTCTTCCACAAAGTAGCTTGACTTAAGAAAGTGAGATTGAAGCACCAAATTCAGTACACACCTTATTAATAAAGCATAGATTTAAAAAAAAAAAAAAAAAAACGCTTAATGCATTAAGATAGTAAGCTAACATTAAAAGACCAAACAAGACTATAGGCCTAACTTATTAATAAAGCATACATTGTACAGGTAAGCAGATTAAGAACACGGATGAGGTTAGGCATTCAGAAAACCATTAGCCTATAAAAACACTTAATGTTCAATATAGCATGTTTCATGTTCAGTAAGGTGTGAGTTTTAATTTCACCGTCTTGATCCATTAAACATTAAGCGTTTTCTTTATATTAGGCTCTATGGGAGGAAACCGCTTAGCCTACTACGTATAGACGAGCCTGTAGAATATGAATGCAACAAGCAAAGTTTCACGTTAAACGGTTAGTTCACCCAAAAATGAAAATTAAGTCAGTAATTCCTCACCCTCATGTCATTCTACACCCGTAAGACCTTCATTCGTCTTCAGAACACACATATTACTGCTGCACATATTACCCCCCGGATATTTTTGATGAAATCCGATGGCTCAGTGATTCTCTACTGACATCAAGATAATGAACACTTTCAGATCCCCAGAAGATACTAAAACATATTTAAAACGCTTCATGTGAGTACAGTGGCTCAACATTAATATTATAAAGTCACGAGAATGCTTTTTGTGCACCTAAAAAAGCCCCCAAAATTACGCCTTTTAGCCGATTTCAAAACACTGCTTCGAAGCTTTACGGATATTTAGATTTTTTTGAATCATAAATTATTGAATGACTCGTGTCACCGACAAGACATTTTAAAATTGAATTATCATGCACCTAGCAATCCTCACTGTAGTTAAAACATTAAAACACAGCGTGCCATTAAGGAGAGTGGCACATTTAATAAAAATGTGGAAACTGAAAGAAATGAAAATCGTTCGGTTTACTGAAGTGAGCGAAGTCATTAAGTAAAAGAGTGCGGTGCCCACATATTTACGCCAATTTTATTTTTTATAAATCCTGATATGTGCAGGGAAACTTGAAGTTGAACTTCTTTTGACTTCTCTTGGAAAAACGCAACGCTCATGCGCGAGATGCGAGCGGAGCGTCAAAGATGTTCATCATAAGCAGTACAATAGAATGCAAAAATCGTTCTTTGTAAACATCCTCTAAAATATTACTACATTACTAATGCATTTTCCATTGTGGTGATTGTGTGGACAGGATGCCCATTAATGGGCACACGTCTGGCTGAACTCATGAGTGTGTCGTCCTTTCCAAAACTGGTGTGACTGGAGCTAAACAAACTTTTTGTCTGTGAGATAAAAATCGTTTTACATCTTTCATGTACAACGCCTGGAGATTAACATTTTCTAAACGACGTTCTTCCATGATTTTGTATCTGTTTTTAGGTGGTCTGAGGGTGACGTGTGAATATATGGCACATCAGGAGGGAGTGATGTGTGAGGAGGTTCAAATTCTCAGTGAGAGCAAAGAAGACGCTTCTGTGAAAGTCAAAGTTCACGCCCGTGTCATGGGTAAGTGACCGTAGATTGAACAGCCAAACTGGCTAATGTTTCTGGGAGTTATTGTTGTGGTGACTTTTTAGGACACCGTTTAAGGCTTGGTGTTACTCTGAATGAAGGAGATCAGATGTGAGGTGATTTGCTGCCCTCTACTGGTGTTTTTATGTAAAAATTGATCCCTTACAGCTCATCTGACAACGTTCATCATCACAAAATAATTTCAACTTGTTTCAGTTTGCTTAACAATTTAAGCAGAAACCTTAAAATGAAGTAAATTAGGTATTTAAAAGCACAAATGTGAAGGTTATTCTTAAAAGTATTTACATCAATTCTTCTTTTAAAATGTGTATTACACTACTGTTAAAATTTTTGAAAGAACTGTCTTCTGCTCTCCAAGGCTGAATTAACAGTGATATTGTGGAGTATTATTACAATTTAAAATAACTGTTTTCCATGTGAATACAGTACACTGTAAACCGTAATTTATTCCTGTGATCAAAGATGAATTTTCAGGATCATTCCTACAGTCTTCAATGTCACATGATCCTTCAGAAATCTTTCTAATATGATGATTTGATGCTCAAGAAACATTTGTGATTATTATCAATACTGAAAAGTGTTGTGCTGCTTAATATTTTTGTAGGATTACTAATTAATAATCACTTTTTTTGAAGCGGAAAACTTTTGTAATGTCTTTACTATTTCTTTTGATCGATTTTATTTGCTGAATTTAAGCATTAATTTCTGTTAAAAATCTGACCCGCAACTGTTTAAATCATCGTTTTGGGGTTTATAGCATCGTAAAATTGAAATTTTCCCATGCTAAAACATATTGTTTAAATACTGAGTGTTACATTTATTGAGTATTTTACTCTTTACAAAAATTGACCCCATTTCCATTCTAACTGATTTTAATCTTCAGGTTTTTTTTTCAACTTTTAAAGAAAGAGGAACAAGTTATTTTTTGTGGTAATCAACATTCATGCCGCAAATGCTCACAGCTGAGCATAACTCACCCCAGCATTTTAAAAGTTAAAACGCTGTTTTGTGTTCCAGCGATGCTGTCCGTAGAGTATAAGTTGTATAGAATTCATAACATTCCTTCAAACTCTTCCTCTGTCAGACCGTCACCATGGGACCCCGATGCTGCTGGAAGGCGTGCGGTGCATAGGAGCAGAACTCGAGTACGACTCTGAGCAAAGCGACTGGCAAGGCTTCGACTAAATGGATGAGCCCACAGACTTTCCTATCAGTGCCACATATCATGTAGAATGTTCCCGAATCTATCATCCGCTGCACAGCGATGTCAGCGTTCGGAAACACACTGTGGTCACTGGCTTGTTTGTACTGTTACAATGGAATGCAGGAATGATCTGTTGTTTACTGTAGCTCTCTGTGATTTGTCGTTTTTCAGGTTTGGAAAAAAAAACAAAAAAACAATCAAATATTGTGTTTTGCTCTAAATGAATTCCAGTATTATGAGTGAATGTTTATTTTAGATAAAACAAATCTGCTATAATATGCTCTTACGTCTGTGTTACTGCACTCAAATCTGTGTGATTCTAACGATTTTAAACTTAATCTAGAGTGATTCTTGTGCTCACTGTGAATCAGCCCCTGTTTGTACCAGTAGGGGGCGCTGCTGACCACAAAATCCAACTTAGATGTTGCACCATGAACTTGGCATCGTGGCTTAAAAGTGTGAATGTTTTGATACATCTACTGAAATTGATTTGATCATTTTAGATCCAGCAAATGTCCGAGAGTTTGTTTGCCCTGATAGTTTTTTTATACAATCATCACTTTAAGGGCTGGTCATTCATTTTTTTTGTGCATAATATTGGTCTGTTTTGTAGAGCCGAAGTGCCTGAAATCATGTACATCCTTCGTTTGTTTGTTGATGCCAGCATGTAATATGAGCCATTAAACACTGAATGTTTGCAGCCTTATTCGAGTGTAGGTATTGCACGGAGTCCCTAAAGGACATGGTGGTTGATAAAAAATGAGATGGGAGGAAAATAAATGAATGTTTTTGTGTTCTTTGCGAACGAATGCAAAATTTGTCGTGGGAACGCAAAAGCACTGACAAATATTTTTTTTCCGTATCATATTTTTTTCATTCACCATGTTCCTTTCGGCGCTCCGTAGTATTGTATGTCCATTTAACTGCATTTATTGATGTCTGCAAAAGCTCGTATCTTTTCAAATGGCGTCAAAACCCTAAAAAAAAATCTTTACAGTAAAAAGTAACGCATATAATGTTGGTCTTTACTGTTGAGGGCTTTTTCCTGTGTCTTCTACTGTCATTTGTTTTTACTCTACAAATAAAATTCACTTGTTGACTGTAATAGTTCGTGAATCATTCCACTCAGCAGCCACTAGTGGTCAGTGCACTCCAACTATTGAAGCTATTTATAGAGTTGAACTTCCGGTGTTGTATATTGGTAATTGATAACGATAAAATTCTGATCATGCTTGATAGTCAACTTCTGACAATATCCATGTATTTTCCTAATAAGCGAAAGACATCCCTGCAGAAAACTAAATACCTGGTTCTCACGAGAGAATGAGCTTGAGATGAGAAAGACATTTTCTCAAAGGGATGAAAAGCTGACAGTTCATTTCATTATTTTATTTTCAATTCATCCTTAAATGTAGCAATATAAATTTCCATAATATACGCATGAAATTTAAAAAAAAAATATGTAAACGTGCTCCTCATTCCATAAATTGTTTGTACTTTCACTCATACATCCACTATTCGCTATTAATCCACAATTAATAGCGCCTCAGATGAATCTAAATAAACTTATTAGGCCTACTTTTAATCGTGATATGTAAATTTAACACCACATAGGCTATCAGGGATAAAAATTGCATTGTCTGTCTAAGATAATTTTCACCTGTGCAATGACAAAGAGAGCTTCGTATTTAATACCGAGTCCGAATCAGCACGACAAGGTTTGTTTTGTCTGTCAATCATCCCTGGTCAAGATCTGTCCCCTCAGGTCCACAGTATTGTCTCTATGCACAGTAGTGTCACTATACCTTTGCGCGTGACTGAGGCGTCTGACACTGATGGACTGAAGCAGAAAACTCTGCTTAAAGCCAAATGAACACTCTTATAATCTTAGATTTATGAAGAAGTGGCAGCTTCCTCATGACATCTCCACAGATGGTGCGATACTCGTGAGCACTATTGCTTCGAATATCATTATTGATAGGAAAGCAAAACTGTGAAAAACAATTTTCCGTTGGCCTAAGAAACGGCACACGTGACTGCTGCGCGCGAAAAATGCATCTCGCAAAATACCACAAGCGTCCTTTAGGCTAATTAATAAACTATTCTTGGTCATTAAAGCCAAAAATAAACTCAAGTGAAACTTAAATGTGTCTCGCGAAAATAAAAAGCTTCCCTCGCCCAACCCAAAACCTTCATCTGTATAATTTTGGGTAAAAATTAGCATCGAACTTATTTAGATTAGCGACACATCGTGTAAATGACTGCCCGTGTTTACGTTTTTTTTTTTTTTTTCTCGATAAAATACATTTAGTGGTGTTTTTCGTACAGATTCTGTTCGTATTTCCCAAGAAGCGTTAAATTATTCCGAGTTTGTGTTTTAATTGAGTTTGAAATTGACATGAAAAGTCTTTGTTGTTGTAGATTAATTTAAACACGTTTACACTGCAAGATCGTATTTTGTTCAGTTATAGTCCTTTTGGTTCTATCATTTTATTATAAATTAATACGAAAACATGTAAATTAATAACATGCTGACAGTTTAATAATATCTACGTTTAATATCAGGAACTAAACATGTTGATTTGACCACGATTATAACTCAGTGTTGTCATGGATGACACATTAAATAATATTTATGACTTAAATCATATATTATTGTTACCTGACCAAACATGTCTAGTAAATATCCAACATAACGTGTTTATTAGAATCTGCAGAAACATAGAGACCGGGGCTAGTTGTCACACTATTGGTGTGTGGGTTTTTTTTTAAGTCATTGTCTTCACGCATATATATATATATATATATATATATATATATATATATATATATATATATATATATATATATATATATATACACAGTAAAAAACGTTGGGTTACACATGTTGGGTCACTATGTTCATTGGGTTCTATAATCATTGGGTTAAAAATAACCCACAGTTGGGAAGGTGCTATTTTAACCCATAGTTGCGTTATTTTTAAACCAACTGGCTTTTAACCCAATTATTGGGTTAAAAATAACCTACATTTGGGAAGGGGTTATGTTAACCCATAGTTGGGTTACTTGTTGGGTTATTTTTAATACTTTTATTTATTTTTGTACTTTTTTGAGCATGTGTGGTTTAGTCGGGTAAAACCAAAAGGGTGTTTGTATATTTGTCTGTGTTTATGGTACATTTGCTGTTTTGCAACAGTGTATTGGAGGAAAGGGCCAGTGTGTGAGACTGTGGGGCCAGAGAGCAGTGGAGGCAATTAAACCTCTCTTGACTGTACTGTTGGTCTGAGGAAATGACTGACAGCTCCATTCATCACGTTCACGGTTTAATCTGTGCTGAGCAGCTGAATTCAATAATGAGCCATTTCGGCACTGAATGATAAACACTGCTGAAAGTGGCAAAACTGCAATTATGTCATTGCGGCCTCCGTAATGGGATTGCGCACTCAGATAAAAGATTCTAATTTTGTTTTTTGTGTATTATGGCAACGGTTCAATGATGAGATGAACACCTGCGGTTCGTGCACCGTGAGGTAAACATAAATAAACCCTGCGTTCATACTCGCACAATAGGTTATGTATTCCATCTTATACACTTAAAGTAAAGGTTCTTTATTGGCATCTAGATCCATGAAGAAACTTTAATATCAATGGAACCTTTCCAGTATACAATAGATTCTTTATGTTCTTCGCATTGAGAAAAAAAAAATGGTTCTTTTGAGAACTGTTCACTGAAAAAAAAAAAAGTTTTTTCTATATGAAGGTGACCCTTCTCTCAATAACACTTTCGCGCATTTGTCACTTTTTAAATAATAAAAATAATAACAGCCTAATAAAATCGTAAAAACAACAGTGTCAGAGAAAATGTCTTTTTTTCTATTTTGTTCATTTTGAAAGTTTACGTAATGGTTTATTCATTTATCCGTAAAATAAATATTACGTCCCTCGGCGTGTTGCTCTCCTTGATGACTTTAAAAACAACTAAAAAACCGTATTTTACCAGTTCGAGGCGCTAACTTTGACGCATCTGAGCACATTTACCTGAGCAAGGCGCTTTCAAAACAACTGTGACATCTAACTGTCAAGTTTATAAGCAACTAATTAGTCTAAAGCACAACAGGGATAGTTTCATTCACATTTCGGGCGTTTAAACCACCTCGTGCTCGTTACTCTTCTCTGTTTACCAATCAATTGATGGATTACAGTCCGGAAGTGACGTCGCTGCTGTCACTCAACGTCAAAAAAAAAAAAAAAAATATAGTACTACTCTACTCTGGAATTACGTGTTCACGAGAATATTCTAATCAGACCGATATTAGGGCCGCTGTTTATTTATTTGCATTTGATCGTTTATTATAGGATATTCCCGACTTGGTCCCACGTAAAAATGACCGCCTCCCTCCTCCCGTAGAAATCCTGAAATCCTTTCTCCCGAGCCAAGAGCAAATGGGAAGAAAATAAAAACACACCCAGTGTTCGCAACGAGTAAATTGACTATATAAGTCATACACGCGGGGGGAAAGAGAAAGTTTGCGCTGCTCGGATCCATGTTTGTTGTGTGGAATTACTTATACGTGGTTAAGCAGTGAAGCGCCTCCCAGCGCCTCGGTCACAGACCTTGAAACCAGCGCATATATGCAGAATGCATTTTGGGTTGAGCGCGATCCTATAGCTGAGGAGGGTCCTTCCACTTGCCCACAGGGCCCCCTCCACCTCAACCTTCCTTCCCTTCTTCATACATCTCCTCCTACATGGACGCCCGATGCCGGAACATGCTAAAAATTTTGGGCAGAAACTCGGTTCCGTCGCTGGATTCTAATTTGATGTTGTTTTGGGAATAATCTCCCCATTTCTGTCAGGAAAGAACTTACGCATACTATTTATTTAACCCGAAAAAGCCCAATAAAACTAAGTGGACACATAAAACAGTTCAATTATTAGATGTTTGATCAAGCCACGAGTATGGGCGATGGAATCGCCGAGGACCGAAACCACTGTGGATCCAATTCGTTGTGCCGTGACCGCGGCAGAGACTCCAAAAGCCGGACGGAAGTGGGGAACCGGTCACCTGTGCAGAGTTCCACCGACACACCGGGGACATCGGCATCCACACCGACTTCATCCAGCGAGGATGGACACGATAAACTTTTAGGAGTCGATCCGGACTACTGTCGAAGAATTCTAGTCAGAGGTGAGGGAGCGAATATTTTCTGTAAATCTGTGGGATTAAATGCTTACTCTCAATAATAGTGCATCATTTCCTGTTTGGGTTAAAATAGGTCTTTTAATTGATAATGTCTATTGTCTCAAACAAAATGTCTCTTTATTTTGTTCTCGTAGTGATTATTAGTATTAGCCTACAGCAAAAATATCTGAGATTAGTTTACATTAATACAAACATTAATGCTCAAAAATGTAGGATATAAACTGCAAATAGGCCACAACAGAATATTAAAAGGAAGCTCATTAAATACGTTTCAAATAATAGCCTATATCAGTATCTGAAGTTAAAACGGTTTTATGCGGCGAGTTTATTTAAAAATCTGATAAATATAAAATGCATAAAATTGTAAATGTTTTTAAGAGGACTCTCAATATAAATTATGATTCTGTATTTATTTATACTGGAAAACTACAGGCTTCAAACATGAGTTTGTTGTATCCTGAAACGTGTGAGAGAGCTAAAACAAATAAGTAAATAAAATATTAAAATTGCAAAAATTACGCCTCTTCGAAAGCGGTTCTTTAAATTCACATTAATATGTGGCCCGTTTTTTTTTTTTAAACACAATCCATAGTATTTATCTGGTAGAGCACGTTTTATGAACACAGGTAAAGTCTTAAACACAGTAAAATTAGAAATTATAGAGCAAAAGAAAGATCCATGCAAAAAAAAAAAAAAAATCATAACTTAGGGAATGTTTAATGCTTACACCTCGTGATCGCTTATATCACTTTTCCAGAAAGCATTTTCAATTCATCTTTACTTTGTATTTTGCTTCAGTTTTTAATACAAAGACAATATATATAATACAAAGGGTGATGTAGCCAAAAATTGAAAATAGAAACGGCACTAATATTGCTTAAATATATAAATTCAATGCACTAAATATTTAACTATCATCTGAATTGCATGTAACAACTATAGCCTAATTTTATTTTTTATTTTTTTATTTTTTTTGGAGGGGGGGGCTATTGTTAATATCAATGCTTTTGATATTATTTAGTAGATTTATGCTTTAAGTATACATATATTTGTGCAATTTGATTTTTCTGCATCAGGGAAATTAAAATAGAATTCAGATGGACATAACCTTCCACTATGGTTTATGAAACTGAATGCACCCACAAACTGTCCCACGCAGAGTCTTGCAACAGTGGCGCAGTGGCTCTGAAAGCGCACGATCCCCGGTGTCACTATTTGTTTTTAAAGCTCACGACTGAATGTGGCGGAGTCCTCGTGAGAACCAGGGTCACTGAAAGGTCAGCAAGTCTGTGTCATCGTGGGCCGATTAGCTCGCGCTGATTTTAAAAAGTGAGGAAAAAGCAATTGCAGAAGGTTTCGCCATTATCATTTCACTGCTCTATATAAACGCATACCATTAATCTTATTGTGATATTATAGTTCATCCAAGTGTGATCATATACTGAGCCTGGTTGCCAGGCAGACACCCAGATAGGTGGAGCTATGAACGTCATACTTCACCACATCATTTTAGAACATAGATGTAATTAAATCCATTCTAATAATAACATATCACACCGAAGTTCTGAAAGTCAACCAACCTGACAGATATGATTTTTCTATCCCTCTATAGCGCCTTTATTCCAGTTTGAGGTGAAAGTTTTATTTTTGATGTTTTCTGAGGTCTAATGATGTCACTCAGTTGGCATTCAATTCCTTCAAATTAACAAGGCAGCTTAAAAGAATTAAAAAAAAAGTTTAATATCTCTCAAAAAATTATGTGGTTTCATTAAAAATGTGGATAAGAACGGGGTTCTCTGGGAAAAGTTACTATACCTGAGGAGAATACTGTTGCAGTCTGCGTATCTTATGCACAAATAGGCTAACTTAATTGTAATTATTTAATTCAAAGTGATGTAAATGAATTATGATGATTAATTAATAACTTAATAACACATGAGGCATAACAGCATCAGGGTGTTGAGCATATGAACACTTTGCCATATTTAGACATTTGATCTCACATCATGATTTATTGATGTCGTGATCTCAATAAAATAGTGTGTTACTGTTGATAATTATGTTTCATGTTGATAAAAAATCATTTTAAAGCGATTGCCAACTAATATGTGATTTCTTGGTGAGCTACTTTGGTCTGCCGGGATGAAAACGAATATGAATGCTGTACTTTTTCATGATTTGATCCAAACACAAATAACATGAAGCCATTTCAAACAAACGCTTCAAGATACTGGACGTTTCCTTTGGAAACTTGAGTGGAAATTGCATGTTGGTGAAACAAAATCAAATCGATTAAACTACTCTAAGCAAACAACTCTCAACATTCTGGCCGCTAAACTGCTGGAAATCATAAACAATATATACTGAACTAAGTTCATATGTCCTGTCATGTAAAAAAAAGAAAAAAAAAGTAAACATGCACACTCATCATCCAGCTTTTTAAACGCATCACAAATATATTTGCCCTGTTCAGACGGGTACTAATTATCTAAAAGAAATTGGTCATAATTTTCAACACAAAACAGTAAATAATTTCATGCGTGTGCTTAACAGACGCCAAGGGTACCATTCGGGAGATTGTACTGCCGAAAGGCCTGGACCTAGACCGGCCGAAGCGCACGCGGACCTCCTTCACGGCGGAGCAGCTCTACCGGCTCGAGCTCGAGTTCCAGCGGTGTCAGTACGTGGTCGGGCGCGAGCGCACGGAGCTCGCCAGACAGCTCAATCTTTCAGAAACTCAGGTACGAAACGGGTTAATGCTGTTAAGACACTCTAGAGGGCTTCACATCTGAATTAGATGCTGCTTTTTAATGCAATGCAATGCATAAATATGTGTTTGTATCAAATATTTTGTTGCATGGTTGATTATGAAAAAATATGTATATTTTGTAGGCGAAATTGTGTTGATTAATATTGACAAGTTCAATTTGTGTATATTCTGCAGAATTTGTTTGAATGACGTCAGATCATAGTTGTTTTGTCGATTTTTAAAGTGTTATATATATATATATTTAACTAATGGTGTTGTAAAATGCATCAGTTTGTGGACAAAGTATTTACATCAGCCATGCGTCTATTTTTTTAGAGTGCGTAAAATACCTCAACATTTCTGTTAAATATGTTTCTTAATATTCATACTGCTCTTGATTTTTACAGTGTGTGTAACACAAATCATATTTACTGTCTTATAAAACTACAAAAATATTTAAGTGACAATGCATTAATAATCTCAGTGATTGTCCATATACAAAGGAAATTCAATATTAAATTAAACCAAATATATATTTGTAAAATCTTTTGTGGAATGATTAAATATAAATAAAATGTATGAAAATTACATTTATAAGTCGGTATATGAAAAACACGACCATGATATCTGCAGTTGAATCTAAATAATAATAAGTAAATAGAAATGAAACAATAATGAAGAAATGGACACACCAACGATTGAAATCATAAATGAATGTTTAGCTGTAGTAAGTTTTCTTGTCATGATTACAGATGGTGTGGCAAAAATCTAACGAGTGTATAGACGTCAAATCGTGCGCGAGAGTTAACAATCTCCTGTCTGCAAATGCTGCGTGTCAGTCTCTATTGTTATGAACACAATACTCATAATTAGTATTCGCACAGTGGGCGTTAGTGGGCGGAGCATTTCTTTGTCCAGCCGTGAAAAAAATAGAGAAGGAAAAAATGGGGCCCCAGTCATCATTCATGCATTACGAACTACTATTTACTTATCTCTTTCTTTCAATGTGGCATCATTTATAAAGTTGTATTTATTTCAGAGTTCGATTAGTCAAATTGTGTTACCCAAAAAATCGAATAAAAGTCATACGATTAAACGAATAAGTTGTTACTCACGGATTCAACTATTGGCCAGATAATACAACTATATCAGGCATGTGTTATTACAGAGAATATCCTGGAAATTCACCTTATAAATCACCACAACAAATCACAAAAACGTGAAATATATGGCTCAAAACACAAGCAATTGCGATTTAATGCTTTGTTTTTATATATATAAATAGTAGACAATGGTGTAGTAATTTCAAAGCAATTTAAAAATATATTACCTGCACAGAAAATTGCTTTTTAGATCGGCGTGAAGTCGCATCTAAAAAAGATGATTCAGTGCAATGCGAATAAACTGGCAATGATTCAATTCAAACAATGGTTTCTCCGCACCTGCAAGGGTTTATTAAATAATAATTATTCATATTAAAATTTCTACAACCCTTTTGGAACAATTCATGGAGTCAATGTTTGCACCTTTGCTTTAATGTTTAAACACTGGCAAATGAATGAATTGAATCGAATATGGATATTCAATTAAATCTGAAATGATATATATATATATATATGTTTTAGTAGACTATTAATATTCAGATCAGAAATTTAACACTAGGGGCGCATGGCTGAGATCACGGTTGGAAATATGTAAAACACGATGGTGTATTTTTCATACAAACGCATGGAGTTTGTGGGAAAAATCCATAGTTTTGGACGAGTATGGGTAATTGATATGAAATAACCTTGGAACCTGCTGTGACGTGTAAATTATAATTAAAAACATAGTTTTTATACAGCTCATATATATATATATGAACTTAATCAAACTGCAGGAGCTTTGAAAATTAACTAGATCGTTAAAATGGTGAAAAGCATAATAAAGAGTCCAGTTAGCATTAATCTCTTGACGATTTATTGAATCAAATCAAATCAAAAACTTCTAAATGTAGCAAAATGACTCTGTCATACTTATTGTGTGACACAATTCTTGCAATCTCTAATATTAATAGAGCCCAAGTACGTTTTTCATTGAAATCAAAACAATAATAAATTTGCTGAAAGCCATTTTAGGCCTGGACTGTGTCAGATGTCATCAGGTTCTTCTTTGAAGAAAATAATCAGCCCATTGTGCTTCAGTTTTAATTCACAAACTTCAAAGATAAATAGATTTCTCTGAAATCTTGAACAGATGCGTGTCAAAGTGGAGACACTCGTGTTCAATACAACAAAAAGCACTTCCATTTTCATTTGATTGAAATTGCTTTTGAAATGTACATATATAACACGGATTGTGACTGCTAATACTAATTCATATTCATGCTCATACACGTTCCCGTGACGCATCAGCTTCCATTTCGGCATGCGCAAAATGAAGCAAAAACTATGCATTTTAGTGCGTCTATGTAAATATCTTTTTATAATTTCAAATTTTTTTTCTGAAAGCAAAATGACAAACTTAACCTGGAGTAGTGCAGCGTTTTCAGCCTTTGGATAATTGTGGGTCTATGGACGTTAAATTGTTTTATAATTAATGCGCATTCATTTTCATACGCTTTGGCATCAAGGTGACATCTGTAGGTGTTATTGAAAGACATCACGATATTATTGAATAATATTATAGGCCTACATCTTTGTATTTAGCGACTAAAGATGCACAATGATGGATAGAAATATGTTAGTTTTGTTTAATTGGTTGCTGTAAAAACAGAGGGATATCGCGAGCTGGAAGAAAGTAACAGCTCCTGTCAGGCGCGCGCACGCGACCTGTTGCGCCTCAGTTCAGGAGACATTTGCGACGAGATCTGTGTAACACAGCGTGATAAACTTACGCATTTTTTGTGAAAAGAGAAAATAAAAAATAATGTAAACGGACATCTATCGAAAATAAACGAAAACTTCATTTTGTTCCAGGTGGTTCTAAATGGAGTCGTTTGAGAAAAGTGACGATATATATATATATATATATATATATATATATATATATATATATATATATATATATATATATATATATATAATAAGAAGTCTCAGAAGAAGTTGGAATAGAATTCTCCCTGTAGAATTAATTTCGTTCTATCATTGTGATTTAATAAGAACAGAAACCGGTCAATCTTTAGAGCTTTAGAGGTTCATATTATAACCAAAAATTGGATCGAATTGAACGATAATGTACGAGATTGAGCCTTTTTTCCTTTACATAATGCAAAGTATGAGAGATTTTCCTCAGGATAATATAGATAGATATTCTGTAGCATATGACACCATCATGATTGTAGTTTTTTTTTTTGTTATTGCATGAGAAAACACTCTTATGGACTTCAATAACGGGCTGTATTCAAGGAGTTTATTCAACTTTTAATTTGTTATATAAAGTTCATAAAGCTGATGAGAGTGTGACACTGTCAACGCAGCTGCAGCTTCTCTGAGGATTAGTATATTACACACGGGGCAAGTGATGTAAAGTATTAAAAGTCATTGGAATTCCCATCAAAATATGTGTTTTTGGCCAGACCCCATCCCCAGCAGGTGGCTCCCCGCTCCAGCATAACACAGCAGGACACCTGAAGCGCACATGACCATATGGGGTGTTCAGACCACCTCACTGATCAGCGGATCCTGTGTCTGCTGGATATTTATCATCCGAAATGCTGCTGTTAATTTGTATACAAACCGAGCCTTTATTCAGGGCGTTAGTTAAACTGTTAACCTTATTTCAGTTGTGCTTTAATGGCTTGGCATCACTGAAAGAGAGGTGATAAAATAGAGGCTTGTAGAAAAATAAACTACACAACAACTGCGTCCTGACCTGCTCGAGGAAACACTTTTGTTTCTTTGTGTTTATTAAAGCGAGAGCTTTTTATTAGCCGAGTGAGTGACGGTTCACCTCGGCGTTTCTCTCTTCAGGGCCAGAGACGAGCACAATGAGTGTTTTCCATCAGCGTGGCCTTAACATGCATAAGCAGAACGCAGAGCTTGACTTCAACCTGGACACTTTGATGAAAGGCAATTATGATTTATCAGCTTGTAAAGCATTCATGCAGCAGCACGTCTATATGTTTGATAGAATAAACACGGGCAGGGGGTTCTTCGGGGTGAGGTTGATTCACAAACAAAGCTGGCAAACATTAAATCTGATTGTGCCTGAATTCGCAGGTCCTCGCCGTGTTAAACAGCAGCTTTGATAGAATTAAATAGGCAGTTCTGAAAGCCTCGAGTGAGACGGCGTGCTCAATCTTTTCATCGATACAGCCAGCAGCGTGTTGCCGCAAAGCACGACGCACGGACATGCTCTCATACGCGCACAAAAAGTCTAGTGCCAATGATACGAGAATGCCATTTGTCTTTTTCAACTTTTACACTTTTCAGTCTTCAATGTAGGGGTGAACAGTAAAATTTTGGCTTGAGAAACATCCTGAAATATGTGGGTTGTGGATGTTGAGTTCCTCTACTCTCACTGGTTTTGTGTTAATCGAGCCATTTTTCTTTTCTGTCTTTTTAAATAAAATATTTCAGTCAAGGACAGAACACAGAAGGACTCTTAGTTGACATGAAAAGATTTGGCATGTTGCCGCAAAGCACGGCACACTCTTGAATTCTTGTGCTAATGATATATAAGAATACCATTTTTGTCATATTTTTCCCTTTTGTTAGAGCTCAACACTCTTTTGAGCCCGTTGTGTTTCTCTTTGCCTTAAAATGAGGCTTTCCATTAATGTTTGGGGTGAAGAAACTTCACTTAGTATTTCGTTAGACTATATAAAGTGGGTTGAAGATGTTGTTGACTTCAACACTGTTCATGTCTTTCTCCCTGGTTTTGCGTTCATCCAAGCCAGAGCTGTGCAATTTTTCTTTTCTTTATCATTTTAAATAAAAATATCTCACTCAAGGACAGAACAGAAGGACTCTGAATGGGATTTAAGCATTGTTTGGTGAAGAATGACCAATCAGCCAACTCTGTTTATTTTCTGCTCTGTATTTATCTTACGTATCCAATTCAGAGAATCCATTTGATGCATTTGTGTTTGATACTATTAACAAATACCTAAGAACTTATAGATAAAGGTTTATGAACTGAATATGATGCCTGGCTTTGCTTAACACTTTGTAACCATTCTATTGTTGCTTTCAGTTCATCCATGAGAAAGCCATGGATTTAATGGCTGAAAGGTTGTGTGAACCACAAATGGAGAAGTTTAAGTGACTGAAGCGTGTGCTTTAGAAGGAAAAACAGACAGACAGAGCTGGTTGCTTTTTACTCACTGACAATCATGTCTTGCTCTACGTTGCAGCTGAGTTGGTGACCTAACGCATGCTTTCGTTGTGCATTGTTCTCTTGCGCACCCAGACAGTATGTAAAGTAACGTAATGTCTGCAAGAAGACATGAGGTCTAGAAGAGGCAGATGGAGGAAGAAATACACCACTTCAGACAATCTGGAAGCTTGGAGGGGCAGAGTTAGTGGACAGTGTTTTATGGCTGAATGTGCTGTAACCAGAAAGTAGTCGGGACTTCAGCCGTGTTAACCTTTAACCTGACGTGCACTGGTTGGCCTTTACGGGATACTTTAGAGGATAGGAAATGTTGATGAGATTGAGGGGATTTGCATGGAAGTCTGTGGTTTGTCATTTGCTGGCCTGATTGTAATACAATTATGTGTATAGGATCAAACAGAACAGAAAACTACAACACTCAACTCTGCTATAAAAGCATCAGATCTGAACACTGACGGGTCTAGTGAATATAAAGATAGATCGAACCAAGATGGACATGGGAAAAATTGCCACCTATTTTGTATTTAGTTCATATATTTCATATATCTCATTAAAAAAAAAAAGTTTGGAAGGATGCTTTTTCTCAGAATGCCATTACATGTCGAATTTCTTTATTGGAATAAAAAGAAATTCCAATTCTTCATTTAGAGTTGAATTCACACATTAATTAAAAGGGAGCCAATTTCACACAACCTAAATTCTTCTAGCAAACGATTGGGTTTAGAAAATAAATAATAATAATAATCATCATTTCTTATAATAATAAAAATGTGAGGACTTTTTGCATTTGCTACAACAGCAATAATAATAATAATAATAAATAGTAATATAACAATAATAACAATAATAAAAAGAAAAAGTAATAAATGATAATTTCTTATTATAATAAAATGTGAAAGGAATTTTTAGCATTTATTTGCTACAACAGCAAAAAACAAAAAAAAAACAATCACTTTCATGATTTCTATATCTTCCCCAAAATAGGGGGGAAAAATAGAGAGAGATGGATTATGAAAGCCAGAATAGAGAACAGTGGTCACATCAGTGTTTAACTCCCCCCCCCCCTAATTATTGTAACAAAATGAATTATATTAATATAACAACGTATAGTTTTAAACGTACATGAAAAAAAGAATTACAATATAAAAATTTAATATAACAAAGTACAGTGTTTTATATTTACATGAAATAATTGAAAATAATTTAATTAAGGTGGGAATGCGTCATCAGTGTATCTTCATTAGAGTGTACTGTTGAATGTCGAGCACTAGAGGCGCTGTGGTTCAGCAGGGGATGCCTTTTAATCCATTGGGAGGGCACAATGTAACAGTATCTGCCCACACACCGTAAGCCTAATTGCCTGATCACATATGCACGCGGCAACGTCAGCCAGTAGTGCTGGGGGAAGGGAACTAATAATAGTCCAAATGCTTTTGCTGTTAGGAGGATTATAGAGCCATATCTACCAGCCATCGGTAAGACCGTGTTGACCCTTGGCTGAACCTGCGCAAACATGTGCTTCGATAAAACTGGGAAGAAGTGTCAGGGTATGAGGGTAAGAGGGTCAACAGGTGAAACTGGGTAGGATGATCAGGTAATATGCAGCAAGTGAGGAAGAAAGAATTGAGATATGCATGCAATAACGCTCATTTTTTCATTTCTTTACCACCTTACTGCATGTGCGCTACATGTTAAAGAATGTGTGAACAACATCTAATGTGCAATCTGGACATTATAGCTCAAGTACGTTCACCTCAAACCATATGCTGTGGCATAGCCTATGTGCCGAGAGTTTCTAAAGACATCAACTCAGGCCTCGGCTAAAGCAAAATCCCTTGGTAAAGATGCATGAGATTAATGACCTACAAGCTTTTCAAAGAAGAGAGGTCACAGAGTGGTCACCGAATATCCAGAATGCCTCATCGGGCTTCATGCTGCATGGCACTATCACATGTGTAGGATCAAGAGGGCAGCTAGCGGGCAGTTTAACTTCTGGACGGGGTCAACAAAAGTGTCAAAAGGATCAGCAGACGAACAGGTGTTCATCTCACTCTTTTTGAACACTAGAATTTGTTTTTCATTTCTTTGGATGTTCAATGTGTTGAAAAATCGGCTTCCTTTCAGTTAATGAGAGTGAATTTGAATTGCCCTGGCCACACCTCACAAATCCATCCATCCAACTAAACATCATTCTATCCATCATTCTAGCCGTCGTTCCATCCATCCATAAATCCAGCATTCCATCAATTGTTCTATCCATCAATCGTTCCATCCATCATTATATCCGACATTCAATCCATCGTTCTATGCGTCATATCATCCATCTAAACATAATTTAATCCATCGTTCCATCCTTAAATCCATCATTCCATCTATTGTTCTATCCATAAATCATTCAATGCATCGTTCTATCCGTCATTTCATCCATCTAAACACAATTTAATCCATCGTTCCATCGTTCCATTCTTAAATCCATCATTCCATCTATTGTTCTATCCATAAATCATTCAATGCATCGTTCTATCCGTCATATCATCCATCTAAACATAATTTAATCCATCGTTCCATCCTTAAATCCATCATTCCATCTATTGTTCTATCCATAAATCATTCAATGCATCGTTCTATCCGTCATTTCATCCATCTAAACACAATTTAATCCATCGTTCCATCGTTCCATTCTTAAATCCACCATTCCATCTATTGTTCTATCCATCAGTCATTCCATCCATCATTCTATCCATCATTCCATCCATCTAAACATAATTTAATCCATCGTTCCATTGTTCCATCCTTAAATCCATCATTCCATCTATTGTTCTGTCCATCAATCATTCCATCCAACATTCTGTCCGTTATTTCATCCATCGCTCCATCCATCATTCCATCCACCCATCAGTCATTCCATCCATCGTTCTTTCCATCATTACATCCATCTAAACATAATTTAATCCATTGTTCCATCCTTAAATCCATCATTCCATCTATTGTTCTGTCCATCAATCATTCCATCCAACACTCTGTTATTTCATCCATCTAAACATCATTTAATCAGTTATTCCATCATCCATAAATCAATCATTCCATCTATTGTTCTATCCATAAATCATTTCATCCATCATTCTTTCCGTTATTTCATCCATCACTCCATCCGTCATTCCATCCACCCATCAGTCATTCCATCCATCCATTTTTACTCCAATTTTCAAATCTAAATTTTAGCATGTTTGGATACTTAAATTAAAATTCAGGGATTTAAAATGCAAACTTGTGAGAACCTCATTCATGAAACATGAGCTGGAATTTGTGTAAAATTAATGCAAAATTTATGTGAAAAATTAAATAAGGTGCAATTTAGGCAAGTTTCATGAATGAGCCCCTTTGATGAGACTTGCAACCTCATTTTCATTTGTCGCATTAAATACACCATTTACCGTGACTACAGTCCGTGAAATCACCATCATTCATGCCTACATACACAGAACAACGACATACATGGAAGTACACAGAGAAGGTTATGGCGGAGAATGTTGGAGCTCAAATTACAGAAGCACTGATATGGTTTCAGTAGGATAGCAAAAAGATCTGATGAACCTGACATATTGGAGTTCTTTGTGCACCAGTGCACTGTGCTGATTCTGAGTTTGTTGAAGAACGAGAGCGGAGTGGATTGGGATGCCGCAGGCGAGGGACCAAATCCAGGTCATGCAGATCCTGCGTTTAGTAATCTCTGCCCCAGCAGTGAACCCTCGATCTCATTAAAGAGGATTTCATTCCAATAGTGTAGATGTACAATTGAAGAGATTTGCTTTCGTCTTTTCTCTCCTTTACTCGTCTACTCTATTTTCAGCATTTTTGTTCTTTCACTCTGCTTAAAATTGCAGTATAGTTGATCGCTGTTCTCGGGCTGAGTTTTGTACCTCTAGCTCTGCTCACTATAGGCTAAAAAGCAACATCTGTCCCTTTATGTACTGGATAGGGCGGCACGATATATATCGTTTTATCATCGATATTGTGATGTGCGCATCCGAGATTAGTTACATTGCAGGATGTGTGATGTCAAGTATAGGGATTGTTAATCCATACGGACCAGGCCCCACAGTTCTGAAAACACGTGATTCTCTAATTAATTGCAAAGTTTAGCCACTATACAGCTAACGTTTATCATTTGCATGTGTTTTGGGTCCTATGAGTTTAAACATTCGTGCATTCGGTCCAAAAATGTGTCATGAATGTTAATCAAACAAAAACAAAGAGAAATTCACTTTTGTAACTTTGCATAGTATAAATTAAATATAATTTTTAGTGTTATTTTACATTTCATTATTCAATTTCTGTACTTGAATACTGTTACTTACCTGAAAAATGTAAAGCACTGTTTAATTTTATCTTTGTTCTATTGGATTCATCTATGCTTATAATTTGTTATACTTTATATATTATTTTCTATGCAGATTTACTCACCTACAGAATAACCTCAATCATCATAATAGCCAAGAAGAGCTATTCAATTCATCCGATTTTTTTTTTCCCCTTCCATATCGCAATATCGTGCAGCCCTACTGCATACACAGATTATTTGAATAAAAGCTTTAAATATATTCAAGGTGAGCGTGTAAATACATATTTTGCATACTTTCAAATACATCGATCTATTAATGAACTCTTGGAACACATAGCATCAGCAAGCTCACGTAAGCTCTGAGGGATCACTACACAATCTCATTATCCTCACACTAATGGCCACACCGAGTCCATGATCTCAGTGTTACAGACCTCAGCTTAATTACTGCTTGCAAAACAGTTTGCTCCGGGTTTTATTCAGCTGTTAGTGACTTACAGGTTTTACAGAAGCGGAAATTAATTTCCTGAGTGAGTTTGGGAGAGCTGCTGTCATCGTGGAGGTCAACAAAAACCCTCATACACATGTAAACACTACAGGTCCAGGGTCATTCTTATAACATGAATGCAGTTTACACCAATGAGTGGGACTGAAACGGTGTGAATGCTTGAAATATCCTTCAAGTTCCAACCAGACACATCCAGGCTTTTAAAGGTTGTGAAACACTGTTTGCAACCTGTTTTGGAATGTGTGTGTACACGGTCATTTAAAAGTTTGGTGTTTTTGAAAGAAGTCTCTTCTGCTCACCAAGGCTACATTTACTTGATTAAAATACAGGGGGGAAAAAAAACAATATTTTGTAATATAAAAAAAAAACAGTTTTTAAAATGTAATTTACATGATCCTTCAGATCATTGTAATCTGCTGGTTTACTGCTCTAAAAACATTTATTGTTATTATCAATGTTAAAAACATATGTGCCGCTTAATATTTTAGCAAGAACTGCAATATATGTATTTTTCAGGATATTTTTGAAACCGTATATTTAGTTGATTGTAAATTCATTGGAGAATGTTATTTTTATTTGTCCTTTATTCACCTATGAAATAATATTCCTTTTTAACCATCTCTTAAATTTTCAACCAATGGTTGTTAGTGGCGTTTAAAACCCTGTTTAAAGTTCAGTCAATTCCCAATGGATAAAATTAAGTCCCACCCTATTTTTTTTTTATTGAATATTCTATTTCACTCCAAATTATAATCACAGAAATGAAACAGGCTGCAACAAGCAGGTATTGTAGACACATCATTAAAATCCCTCTGGCTACTGTATGTCCATGAGTCTAGAGCACTTGTAGCACAGCTAAAATCCTTTTTTTTTCTTGCGTATGGCGATATACATATACCAAAAAAAGTGTCAAAAGTGTCTTATAGAGCAGACAAGTGTTAAGTGCTCTGCTCGATGACCGTGGTTCCTGGAATCCTAGATCTGAACCTCAAATCATCCCATGTTCTAGAGCTCTAAACATTAAGAGTGAGAAAACGTGTGAATGTGCATTTCCGAGCGCTTACGATGTGTTGATGCGTTTGTGCGTATGTATAGCGGCATTTTCAACTGTCTCCTCCTTTATGGTCCCCAGGGTGGGACAATGCAGCAGGTGCCAGGTAAAAACCCGGTCAGGATGAAATGCATTTTTCATAGGCATGATTTTCTCTGTTTATGAGTAGAGCTTGATCTCGACCCATCGCCGACCCCAGAATACACTCTGCATTAAAGCAGCACTGTATCAATTAAACATGCAGGACAAGGACATGCAGAGTTCAGTGCACTTTTTAACCTGAGGTCAGCAGCAGTTTAACATGAGTTCAGCGCACTTTTCAACACGCTTCATTGATCGTCGCTTATCAAGAAGCCATAAGGAGAAGCCTTGCTGTGGCATTCCATTTGTGTCAGTGTTGCTGAATAGACAATCCCTGATTAGTGGTGCTTGCTAAGGCATGAACAGAACCCAAAAATTAGAAAAACCTTTGAAAAATCCAAAAAACTGTCACATAACTCATACAATATATGGTACAGACATGAATGACACCTCAAACCATGTAGAAGGTTGTGTTATTATATTTCTAAGTGATTATTTAGCATTATACTTAAATCCTTCTAATATGCTGATTTGATGCTTAAGAAAAATTTATTATTATTATTATTATTATTATTATTATCATCAATGTGGAAACAGTTGTGCAAACATTTGTTTCAAAAGAAATGTGTCATAGTTTCCACAAAGATTTATGAGCAAACGCAAAGTTTCTCGGGGAACGCGAAACATTTTGCCAACGTTTTGTGAGAGCGAACGCAGTTTCTCGGGGGAAGACAAACATTTTGTGAGTGAATGCAAAGTTCCTTGGGGGAACAGAAACGTTTCTCAGTGGAAAGCGAAACATTTTGCGCACATTTTGTGAGCGAATGCAAAGCTTCTTGGGGGAACATAAATGTTTTGTTAGCGAACGCAAAGTTTCTTGGGGAACGCAAAACATTTTGCCAATATTTTGTGCGCAAATGCAAAGCTTTTTGGGGACCGTAAACGTTTTGCTAGCAAACGCAAAGTTTCTCGGGGAACGTGAAACATTTCGCCAACGTTTTGTGAGCGAACGCAAAGCTTCTTGGGGGAACGCAAACGTTTTCTTAGCGGATGCAAAGTTTCTCGGGGAACGCGAAAAATTTTGCTAACGTTTTGTGAGCAAACGCAAAGTTTCTGGGGGAATGCAAACGTTTTGTTAGCGAACGCAAAGTTTCTCGGGGAACGTGAAACATTTTGCTAACGTTTTGTGAGTAAACGCAAAGTTTCTGGGGGAATGCAAACGTTTTGTTAGCGAACGCAAAGTTTCTTGGGGAACGCAAAACATTTTGCCAACATTTTGTTAGCGGACGCAAAGTTTCTTGGGGAAACGCAAATGTTTTGTTAGCGAACGCAAAATTTCTCGGGGAACGCAAAACATTTTCCCAACGTTTTGTGAGTGGACGCAAAGTTTCTGGGGGAACGCAAACGTTTTGTGAGCGAACGCAAAGTTTCTCGGGGAACGCAAAACATTTTCCCAACGTTTTGTGAGCGGACGCAAAGTTTCTGGGGGAACGCAAAACCTTTTCCCAACGTTTTGTGAGCAAACACAAAGTTTCTGGGGAAATGCAAACGTTTTGTTAGCGAACGCAAAGTTTCTGGGGAAAGGCAAACGTTTTGTTAGCGGACGCAAAGTTTCTGGGGAAATGCAAACGTTTTGTGAGCGAACGCAAAGTTCTCGGGGAACGCAAAACATTTTCCCACCGTTTTGTGAGCGGACGCAAAGTTTCTGGGGGAACGCAAAACATTTTCCCAACGTTTTGTGAGCGAACGCAAAGTTTCTGGGGAAATGCAAACGTTTTGTTAGCAAACGCAAAGTTTCTGGGGAAATGCAAACATTTTGTTAGCGAACGCAAAGTTTCTGGGGAAATGCAAATGTTTTGTTAGCGGCAAAGTTTCTGAGGGAATGCAAACGTTTTGTTAGCGGCAAAGTTTCTGGGGAAATGCAAACGTTTTGTTAGCGAACGCAAAGTTTCTGGGGAAATGCAAATGTTTTGTTAGCGAACACAAAGTTTATGGGGAAATGCAAATGTTTTGTTGGCGAACGCAAAGTGTCTCGGGGAACGTGAAACATTTTGCCAATATTTTGTGAGCGAACGCAAAGTTTCTTGGGGGAATGCAAACATTTTGTTGGCGAACGCAAAGTTTCTTGGGGAAATGCAAACGTTTTGTTAGCGAACGCAAAGTTTCTGGGGAAATGCAAACGTTTTGTTAGCGAACGCAAAGTTTCTGGGGAAATGCAAACGTTTTGTGAGTGAACGCAAAGTTTCTGGGGGAACGCAAACGTTTTGTTAGCGAACGCAAAGTGTCTCGGGGAACGTGAAACATTTTGCCAATATTTTGTGAGCGAACGCAAAGTTTCTTGGGGGAATGCAAACATTTTGTTGGCGAACGCAAAGTTTCTTGGGGAACGTGAAGCATTTTGCCAACGTTTGGTGAGCGAACGCAAAGCTTCTTGGGGGAACACAAACGTTTTGTTAGCGAACACAAAGTTTCTCGGGGAACGCAAAACATTTTGCCAACGTTTTGTGAGTAAACGCAAAGATTCTGGGGAAATGCAAACGTTTTTTTAGCGAACGCAAAGTTTCTGGGGAAATGCAAACGTTTTGTTAGCGAACGCAAAGTTTGTGGGAGAATGCAAATGTTTTGTTAGCGAACGCAAAGTGTCTCGGGGAACGTGAAACATTTTGCCAATATTTTGTGAGCGAACACAAAGTTTCTTGGGGGAATGCAAACATTTTGTTGGCGAACGCAAAGTTTCTGGGGAAATGCAAACGTTTTGTTAGCGAACGCAAAGTTTCTGGGGAAATGCAAACGTTTTGTGAGCGAATGCAAAGTTTCTGGGGAAATGCAAACGTTTTGTTAGCGAACGCAAAGTTTCTGGGGGAATGCAAAAGTTTTGTTAGCGAACGCAAAGTTTCTTGGGGGAATGCAAACATTTTGTTGGCGAACGCAAAGTTTCTTGGGGAAATGCAAACATTTTGTTAGTGAACGCAAAGTTTCTGGGGAAATGCAAACGTTTTGTTAGCGAACGCAAAGTTTCTTGGGGGAATGCAAACATTTTGTTGGCGAACGCAAAGTTTCTGGGGAAATACAAACGTTTTGTGAGCGAATGCAAAGTTTCTGGGGAAATGCAAACGTTTTGTTAGTGAACGCAAAGTTTCTGGGGAAATGCAAACGTTTTGTTAGCGAACACAAAGTTTCTTGGGGGAATGCAAACGTTTTGTTAGCGAACGCAAAGTTTCTGGGGAAATACAAACGTTTTGTGAGCGAATGCAAAGTTTCTGGGGAAATGCAAACGTTTTGTTAGTGAACGCAAAGTTTCTGGGGAAATGCAAACGTTTTGTTAGCTAACGCAAAGTTTTTGGGGAAATGCAAACGTTTTGTTAGCGAACGCAAAGTGTCTCGGGGAACGTGAAACATTTTGCCAATATTTTGTGAGCGAACGCAAAGTTTCTTGGGGGAATGCAAACATTTTGTTGGCGAACGCAAAGTTTCTTGGGGAACGTGAAGCATTTTGCCAACGTTTTGTGAGCGAACGCAAAGCTTCCTGGGGGAACACAAACGTTTTGTTAGCGAACGCAAAGTTTCTCGGGGAACGCAAAACATTTTGCCAACGTTTTGTTAGCAAACGCAAAGATTCTGGGGAAATGCAAACGTTTTGTTAGCGAACGCAAAGTTTCTGGGGAAATGCAAACGTTTTGTTAGCGAACGCAAAGTTTCTGGGGAAATGCAAACGTTTTGTTAGCGAACGCAAAGTTTCTGGGGGAATGCAAACGTTTTGTTAGCGAACGCAAAGTTTCTGGGGAAATGCAAACGTTTTGTTAGCGAACGCAAAGTGTCTCGGGGAACGTGAAACATTTTGCCAATATTTTGTGAGTGAACGCAAAGTTTCTGGGGAAATGCAAACATTTTGTTGGCGAACGCAAAGTGTCTTGGGGAACGTGAAACATTTTGCCAATATTTTGTGAGTGAACGCAAAGTTTCTGGGGAAATGCAAACGTTTTGTTAGCGAACGCAAAGTTTCTGGGGGAATGCAAACGTTTTGTTAGCGAACGCAAAGTTTCTGGGGAAATGCAAATGTTTTGTTAGCGAACGCAAAGTTTCTCGGGGAACGTGAAACATTTTGCCAATATTTTGTGAGCGAACGCAAAGCTTCTTCGGGGAACACAAACGTTTTGTTAGCGAACGCAAAGTTTCTCGGGGAACGCAAAACATTTTGCCAACGTTTTGTGAGCAAACGCAAAGATTCTTGGAGGAAAGCAATAGCATTGACTTATTTTTCATCCCAATGGTTACTTTGAATAGTAAAAAATATTTTACAATAGTGTTTTTACTGTACTTTCGATCAAATAAATGCAGTCTTGGTGAATCTTAATGATCTTAATGAATTTAAACTGCTACTGTATAGCATAAGCAATTTGCTTCTGCGTTGAAAAGTTATGTGGATCTATTTAAAAATTTCGCTGTCGTTTCACAGGTGAAAGTATGGTTTCAAAACCGCCGCACTAAACAGAAGAAGGACCAGACCAAGGACACTGACAAGCGCTCGTCGTCCACCTCCGAATCCCTCGCCACGTGCAACATCCTGCGTCTCCTGGAGCAGGGCCGTCTTCTGTCTGTGCCTGCGCCTCCGCCCAACCCGCTGCTGGCTCACCCGCACCCCGGCAACGGCTCTCTACTGGGCAGCCCATCCGTATCCACTTCCTCTGGGGTGAGTAGCACCACCACGGCTCCCGGGTCAGGTGGGGGCGGGACGTTCGGACTGTCGCTGTCTTCTTTAGGTGGCACTCCACCCTCACCACGCCTGGGAGTGCCACCGCCCTCCCTTTGCTTTACCATGCCTCTCCTGGGCGGCACCCATCACGAACTGCCATCGGGATACGGGTGCGGATCCTCAGCGTTCGAGCCCTACATGAGGATAGAGCGGAAGGACGGGGAGTTAGGTGGGAAGAAGACAGTTTCTTAAAAGCGTTCCCTACCTAATGGTACCTCCCCCCCCTTCTACCTGTCTCAGGGGTCTCACCTGTGCCGTGAACAGCCAGTTGGATGGAGCGGAGGTTCGCAAACTAATAGAAAGAGATTGACATAGTCTTCGCTTTTGGATCCTCGTCTCACTGGCCTCTCTAGCGCTAGTGCCTACAACCAAATTTAGGCCAGTCGGACTCCATCATTTGGTAAGGAGGAGCGTTTGGGACGAAGCCTGTAATTAAGCATTGCTGTGTTCAGTGAATTTTGTCGTCCGCAGGTTTTCTTCCATTTTTGAATTACATGTGTGATGAGGAAAGCCTCAGACTTAAGGCCTGTTCACACTAAGAACGGAAACTATTGCGATAACTATATTAGCGTCTACACCAACTCACGATAATATTCTGTTTATAAGACATGCGGTGCAGTTTTGTCATCTGCCACTTTAAATGCTCGCGCTTCTTTAACGCAGAGTGGATTGCGATTGGCTGTTTTAGATAAAAATCATGTTGAAAGTGATTCCAACAATATTGCTCCTGTGCCGATATCGTTACAGTTGTGTTGTGGACTCTGCTATTCTTGTATATTTAGAAGGATTTTGAATGCTATACGTTCATTGTTATAGTTATCATCCTTGGTGTGAACTGGCCTTTATTCTTTGTGAATGATGGAAAACGCTGTAAATGTTACTGTAACTAAAGCAAAATTATTTTGCAAGTTTCTTTCCAAATGGGTGTAAAAAAAAACAAGAAGAAATGGACGAAAAAAGATGATTGATCAACAATGTGGTACGTTTCATGCTGCTCTAAATTAATTGATTAGGGGAGCTTCTTGTCGATATAAATGTGTGTCTGTATGAAAGTATAAGAATGAGAGAATTATCTGAGTGTACGTACAGTAACAATAACAAGGCACTGACGAATTTTGTGGCATTTAATTCACATTGGACCTTGGTGATGGTAAAAATGAGAGTTCAATGGACAGAATGATTATTCGTATAGCAATGGTATGGAAAATTATACAGGTCTTTAGCAAAATGCAAAATAAAAATACTCTTCACATGCGCTACTCATCAAGGATAAGCTGTCACAATGCACACCCCTTTAAAATATTTCCTCTTCTCTTCGTAATGCATGAAATTCTCACTTGAAAGCCCTAATCCATTGGCTCAACAACCTTATACGCCCCCATAACATGCTTCCTCTTGTTGCTTCAAAATGTATTGAACAGAAAGGGCTAAATATTGACTTCCAAGATAGACTGCCAGTCACTTTGAGCCTTTCAGCATCTGGGGCAAGTTGCACCAACTGTGCATAAGTTACAACTTAGCCTAGTTTTTGCCATAAAGAGGCACGAAGTTACAACTTATGCACTACTAAATATTTTTATTAAACTTAGATGAAGCGTAACTCTATGTATAAACTAAATATTTGCGGAAGCCTCCAATCAAGATTAACGGTTGGAATAAAATGGCAGACAGACTGAACTGCATCAATAAGCTCTAGTTTTACATAATGCGAATAACCATATTTTGTTACTGGCTCTTCAACATGAACACACGCCTCTGTGTGTATGTCAAATGATATCAGTCAAAATAAAAGCCATTTTGTATCAGTATTTATTTATTGATCCTTATTTCAAATACAGTTCACTATAATGTTTTCCATGACTAAAGTAGTATCGTATTTAATGGAAACTTCATATTATGTGACTACGTTTTACTTCATGGAGAGTTTACAACCTACAAGCTACGTTCTGCCTTAAGAACAAATGGTGCAACCGAATAAAGTACAGAGTTAGTTACAAACTAGCTAGTAGTTACTAATCCTCTAGTATGGACTTTACGTTCCAATTTAAGTAAGAACTTATGAATGGCTGGTGCAAAACTACCCTGGAAATCTTAAACAATGTTTAATTATTAACTGGGATCAGTCTCAGAGTATGTGCGCATCATTCAGTTTACATGCACATTGCGGTACTATAGGTTTGGAAACTGAGTCAAAGTATTAGTTATGGATGCTAAGCGTCTTCTCATTGAGTCATTGGGTCAGTTTGGCGCTTGTGCTCATGCTTTATATGACTGCAGAATTACAACCTCCAATTAATAAGCATTCTGTGAAGCCCCTAAAGGGACATGATGATGGAAGCAGTTGAGATGGGGGGGGGGGGGGGGAACAAAACAATGCTTTTGCATTCTCTCGCAAAAGGTTTGCATTCTGCTGAGAAACTTTGCGTTCGCTCGCAAAAAAGTTTCCATTCCCACTCAAAGAACTCAAAAGGGGAACGCAAACATTTTGCAAGCGAACACAAAGTTTTTGCGAGGGAATGCAAAGTTTCTCTGGAGAAAACACACAAAAAAACCTTTTTGAATATAAAGTTTCCCAGGGGGATGCAATAGCATTTCCTTCTTCTTACTTTTTTCCTCCCAACTCATTTTTTTTGACATCATGTCTCTTTAGGGGCTTCGTATGAATCTGGGACCGAATTCACAAAACATCTTAAGGCTAAAAGTAGCTCTAACTTGCCGATTTAGGAGAAACTCATACAAATAATGGGCGTGCCAGTCCTAATTTTAGGACTCCTAAATTTTTGCTCTAAGAGTATTTCACAAAGGATTTTAGCGCTAAAACTAGCTCCTAAATCCGTGCAAAGTTAGAAATCAAGACGACTCCTAAGTTACCTGAGACCAAATCGCAAACAATCCTAATGGCCGTTGCTGCCAATCCATCCAAAAACACTCCACACCATTGAAGCGATAGCAATAGAGCCTTGGTTGCTGAAACTTTTGATTACTTGTGGCAGTTCACGAGTCGTGGCCTAATGGTGAGGGAGTTGGGCTTTTAACCTGAAGGTTGTTGGTTCGATTCCCTTGCCGACAGGAATTGAAAAGTGGGGAAGTGGGGATAAATAGCACTCTCTCCACCTTCGATACCAGGACTAAGGTGCCCTTGAGCAAGGCACCGAACCCCTAATTGTTTCACTTGTAAGTCACTTTGGATAAAAGCATCTGCTGAATGACTTACTGTAAATGTTTTTTAGCGCCCTGTTTAAGGGGATGGTTCCGAGCTTGGAATTTAGCCCAAACCCAGAGTTCTCCCCTGTATCCCCAGTCGAGAGTGAGGAACGGGGGGGCGGAGGGATGCCGAATACTATCGAGGTAACTATAGGCTCGTCGGCTCTCTTACGTCTATCTCGAGGTAATTAGATAGACCGCTTGAATGCGCTCCTCAAAATTTGTTTATAAAACATCATTTATCGTTCGAATTACAATTATAAAACCGATATTTGAATATGGCAACGTGATACTTGATTATACAATACTTCAACAAATAAATCGCTGACAGAGACCCCTCCCCCATTGGCCAATCACTGTGGGCATAGCTAAGCATGTTGATATCATCCATCGGTCAACTCCACGCTTACTCTTATCTGAAGACTTCTCTATTCTGTTTCTCAGCTGCTTTGTGAATAGGTTTCAAGAGCAAACTCTTAGCTAAGAACTTTTCTGCTATTTAGGAGAACTCTTAGTGGTAAGATAAAATTCTTTGTGAATTCGGCCCCCGATGCACTTTGTTAATTGATGTACCATGCATATTGGTAACAACAGCTTGCATTGGTTTATAAAAATTCTCCAAACATTGCCAGTTTGTTTGGTGAAGGACATTTACTGCAACAACTTCTATACTGACTCAATGAAATCACACACCAAAGCTAGGTGAACGCATGCAATATTTTCATACTTAAAAGATCATTCTGCAGGCTGTCTGGTAAAGGCCTATTGAGCATGTTGCAGGAACAAGTCAAAAAAAAAAAAAAATCCTATGCACCTCTTCACATCGGGAAGAAATTTGGCAGACAACTGTTTTTAAATCCTGTAGATTGTTTCCTGTGTGGCAAAAAAAAAAAACATCAAATAAGATTTTGTTGACAGAATAGATGCATCTGTGCTGAGTGAAATCGTTACTGAAATTTGTCTTGTCAGATGTTTTATTTTGCATTAAGCGAGCTAGGGTTGTATTTTGCATTAAAGCATTTGAAGTGCTTTTTAGCTTTGCTCTAGGGTAAACAGACCTTTCGTCGGCACTTGTTTGTTTTGCTCTTAAGGAGCGTTCACGGTGACGGCGATTTCAACTGCTGTAAGTTGCTGAGTCTCTGTGTTTAAAGTTTGAACTCAATTTAACGTTGTTGCTCAACAGTTGCTGCCACTTACGCTGTGTCACCCCTAAATCTCCAACTCTCACAAAAAATGAATGACCTCTGGTGACTTTGACCCTTGAAATCGCTGTCAGAGTGAACTCCCCTTTAACGTGAATAGGTCTTTAGTGGCATTTCTCAGTGAGTTGATCAACTGCAACACTGTACTTTCATCGCTATCCTGTGACAGTATCATGTGTTGGATGTTTTTAAGGAATAATTAAGCCCAAAATGAGAAGTGTGTCATTTACTCACCATTGTGTAATTCCGAACCCGTACTGACTTCCATGGAATGGCGGATCTTCTATGGAACAAATGAGAAACGTTAAAGAATGTGCAAGCAGTGACTGATGCGCTATATTCTAAAACTTTGGATGTTTGGATGAGTATTAGACTAAACTTTTAAGTTGCTTTTTGAAGCTCGAAAGTGCCAGTCTCCATTTACTGCACTTGCTTGAAAAACATTGATAATAATAAGGACCATTATAAATAACTGAGCACCAATAATAACTGCGCAGCAAATCGGCATATTTGAATAATTTCTGAAGGATCATGTGACACTGGAGTAATGATGCTGAAAATTCAGCTTTACATCACAGGAATAAATTACATTTAAAAATATTTAAGTTGAAAACATTTCTTTCAAATTGTACCGATATTTTTACTGTACTTTTGATCAAATCAATGCAGCCTCGGTGAGCATTATTCTAATCTTTTAGTGTAAATTAAATGCTCCAAGAGCAAGAAAGTCATGCAGGTTTGAAACGACATGAGGGTGAGTGAATGATGACAGAATTTTCATTGTTTGGTGAACTATCAAGCTGTCGGGCTGTAACTGATTTCATGTCACTCTGCCACTGCTTTCTGAAGAAGACCGAGAAAGACGTGGACATGATTTTAGCTTCTTTTAAAACTTGATTGCAAATGGATCTTAACTTGTGTATAAAGTCTCATGGCGGTGGTGGTGTTGTTGTCGAACACGGTTATTTTCTATAAGCATCATGTATAATTCACTGCAGCATCATTCAGCCTGAAGCGCTGAGACAGACACTGGCTCACTAACATTAGTGCATGCAGTCCAAGCTTACAAGACCTTAACACGACCGTATACATCCCACATTTTCTTTTCTCTGGTTTTCAGTGACATCTCTCAATGTTTCCTTAAAAAATGATGACGTGTTAGTCATTTTGTTAACACTTATGGAGGCGATACAACAAAATGAAGCATCTCATAGACCTGTACATTTAAAAAAGCAGCAGATTCTTTGTAAACGGCTTTAAAGAGAGTACTAAAGATCCTTACCATCACTATAAAAAATATTTTCGACCCTTTAATCATGGAACATATGCCTCAAAAATGTGTTCACAGTATGGCGAACAAGCAAAGGCAGTATATATAAATAACATTGCCACAGATATGATTGTAAAATGTGGTTTGAGTTTGCTGTGATTATGTGGAAAGATTTTTTTTTTTTTTTTTTAATATTTTATCTCACTTCCACATTTCCTTCCATTGTTAAAGGGTCAGTGCTCTTGTTCTGGCACAAAGATTATGTGTAAGTAAGCCATAAGCTTTTTGGCAGTACAGCATTTGTGTGACCGTGTCAAAAAATAATGATGATGATAATAATAATAATGATAATAAAATTACATAATGGCACCAGCTTCTCACAAATAAAGAAAACACTTAAACAGTATGTAAATATATATGTCTTTGCACAGTATTTTCATGTTGTATTATGTGATCTTACAGAAAAAAAAATGAATGGAAAAAAATATAAATGCTTTACAATTCTTTGTCTCATTAACTATTTGCACTTATTTAAAGAAGTTTGTGTTCTGTGGCAAAAGAGCCTTTCTCATGGTCTGGCTAAAGAGCCAAGATATTGTACAATATGTACATGTGTTTTTATTCATATGCATATAAATATATGTCTATGTAATTTGCCTACTTGTGTCTTTCTTGTGACTCTCTCATTCGCTTAAACATGCATATACATACACACATTTATATATATATATATATATATTTATATGTAAAAACAAAGAATATTTAAATCATTTTTAGGCACCAAATGAAATAAATTAATGTCATTAAAATTTAATGCTTTAATGGCTATAGCTATTTCAATTTCTCCAAATGAGCAAGTAATCATTTATATTTGGTTCATGAGACATTTCTCCTTTTAATAACGGTATCAATAAAAGCCTTTTCAGGTTTCAAAATAGCATTATGCCACTGTTTTTGATATTTATTATATGAGTTTAGGCTAACACACCGCAGGCTGATCGGGAATAAACTTGTTCTCTCTCTCAAAACCGCCAGCTCTTTTCTCGAGATGAGGAGGCGGCACGGTTATTTTTCAGGAAATGGTGGACAAGCGGGCACAATATGTTTAACCACATGTTTAGTCCCCTCGATCTCCTCCCTGTGCTGCTCTCCCTTTCAGAGTCTCGCCTGGACAATCACCTCCAGGGTGCCAATTAAAATGATTGGCGGCTTTTCTTCATGGGAGTGGAAGGATGGAGGGAATGGGGACTGGATGGGTGGCCTGGTGGTTTTAGTATATGTAAAAAATAAAAATGATGAGGCGAGGAACTCAAGTGATAGCAACAGTTTTCATTAAGACAGTCGTTCTCAACGGGTTTCATTTCAGGAACCAGATTTTATATTGGATATCAAGTGGCGACCCAACACAGGACAGAATTGTTTGAAATACACACCTAAAGAAAACAGACCTGTGGTCCATTTTTGGTCATAACCCACCGTTTGAGAAACACCGCATTAAGTCCCATTCATCTGGCGTGATGGCAATGCAATCCCTAAATTAGATAACATTAACAAATGGACAAAATCTTTCGTATAAATGTTGTAGGGTTGAAATTTAAAGAAAAATACATATTATATTGTTATTCATGGAACTGATCTTCCAAAAAACAAATTCTGTCATAATTTTCTCACCCCAAATTATTTTGGGTAACACTTTAATTTACAGTGTGCTTGTTACACGTTACATGTACTTATAGTAACAGTAATTTATACATAATTACATGCAACTAACCTAAACCTAACCCTATAGTAAGTAGGTTGTTAATATTACTTAGTACTTAAATGTATAATTACACAGTAAAAACGACACCTTAAAATAAAGGGTTACACTTTATTTGGTAACACTTTATTTTACAGTGTCATTGTTACATATGTTACATATAGTTACCATAGTAATAACTATAAAACATGCATAATTACATGTAATTAACCCTAAAACAAACCAAACCCTAATCCTAAAACTACAATTAGGACATATAGTTACTTAATATTACTCAGTACTTAAATGTATAATTACAGTGTAACAAAGACACCTTCAAATAAAGTGCAACCCTTTATTTTAAGTTGTCTTTGTTACACTGTAATTATACATTTAAGTACTGAGTAATATTAAGTAGCTACATGTACATGTTAGGATTAGAGTTATGTTTGGTTTAGAGTTGCATTTAATTACACATAATTAATATAGTTCTTACTATAGTAACTGCATGTAATGCATGTAACAATGACACTGTAAAATAAAGTGTTACCTAGCTTCTTCAAGCTGCTCTTTTCCAAACAACATTTCAGTTGGACTTTACTTTACAGTATGTGCACTTTCAATGTACTTACAGTGTACTTACCCACAAATGTACTGAGTAGTGTAACTACGTAGGGTAAGATTTAGGGGTAGGTTCAGGGTTAGTAGCTAGTTATTACCCAGTTAGTGTCACTACTACAATAAGTACATAGTATGTTCATGAGAAACAGGACGGTAAAATAAAGTGCTACCAACATTTGAAAGTGAGTGTGCCTGCAACGCTCCAAACAAAACAGTTAATATCATAAAAGCTCTGTTAAATTAACTCTTCTATAGAACCTCTGTCAGGCGCTTCATATATAGAACGTTTAAGGGGTTCCATTATGGGATCATTTTACGGATTTAGTTTTAATTCAATCAATTTCATTTGAATTTATTTTTGTGTGGTTCAATTTTTTTCAACTTTATCACTAGAAAAAAAATGAAGTAAAATGTTAAGTATTATGCAATCATTTAAGATTTTTCTCCTTATATGGAACCTTTTTGGCATTAAGGGTTAAAGAACCCTAGGGTAACCTTAATAAACCTTTCTATGATAGCAATTATGAGGTAATTTTTACTTTGTGCTTACTGTACAGTATTTTACTGTACATAAGGTGGCTTACAGTTATCCAGTTAAAATATACATTTCATCTACATTACATTAATGAAAATTAGACTTTTCTGTGTGTGAGAAACAATCTATTTCACGCTGAAATTATTCCACTAAAACCTGCTGCTTCAGCTCTCAAATCTCATTCTCACCTCACCATATTCAAACCGACATGCCATGTTCGTTCACAACACAATCTTTCTCCTAAAAATCAAGTTTGAAATTACATGAAGGTGCGTAATAATGACAGAATCTTCTCTTTATTTATTTATTTATTTATTTTTTTTTTTTTTGAGTGAACTTTACCTTTAAGAAAATGGCATAATACTACAGGACTTGAGAAAAATGAAAGAGAATACAAAAACTTTTTATTCATCCACACTCAATGGAACAGCTCGACAACAATTCAAACAGCACCTTGGCGAGAAAAAAAGGTCCCCATTTAAGCATCTCTGTCCATCAACAACTGCAATATTTTCATTTTCAGTGTAAAAGCCGTTTTGGCCTTCACGCCTTTAACCACGCATCACTGTACCGCTGCCGCCCTCCCTTTTCCTTTCTGATTCTTTTCTCTAGCGCTCGCTCTCTCTCTCTCTCTGCCCCCCTTTCTCTACCCGTCTGCACTCCCTAGACCCTGTTCAGTGACCCTGCAGGAGGTTTCATCACTAATTAGGGTCGCTAATTGGGGGGCAACGGGGCCGGGGTCCTCTCCACACCTGCACCAGTCATGTGACCCATCGAGAGGTGCGCGGGGTCAAAGGTCATGGGGAGGGGGGGTCAGCTGTGAAGGTTCAGGATTAGCGAGAGAGGAGGGAGCGCTATAAGGGTTAATTACAGGAAGACCCCTGGCCCGGCCGGCTCAGCAGAGCCCCCTAGCATGAGCCGATTTCTTCAGCTCAGGAAAGATGAAGGCTGCTTGTTTTGACAGACTTCACGCAAGCGCCTGACCCCGCCATGAAAGAACGATACTGCATTCCACAGAAAGAGAGGCATGAAATGAAGGGGAGAATGGTCAGACGACACCTCAAACAAACCCCTAACCCTAAATGTTAAACTTCAGGACGTGAATTGTCCTGCATCGTTTGTGCTTCGTGAATGAAATCTCAAATTGTGTTCTTTGCTGGGAAAAGCTTTGCTGTAGCATTTCTAAGCAATACGGTCTTCATGGTGGATAATAAAATGAGCAAAAAGGGATGTGAATTCTATCTAGAGGCCAGAATATTTGGTAAAACAGAATTTGAAACACCCTAGAAGCTTCATAGTAATAAACTAAAAAACATTTAGAAACCTTATGAAATGCATACCATAACTTGGGCTAGGCGATAAACTATATCATATCGCGATTGCAATAAATTTGATGCCAATAACGATAAGCTCTGGACATTTTTACCCAAAATGGATTATCCTACCAGTTTATCACGAAGCAGAAATAAACGCAAGCTAAGGAAATTGTTGGAAAAAAAGCTAACACAATGTCACTTCTATGGAAGTGGTTTGGGTTTCTTAAGACTGGTTCAGACTGTCAGACCAAATAGGATTTTTATGCATATCCGATTAGATTTAGCAAGTGTGACAAAAAAATCACATTAAAAATGAGATTTTTACAAATCCTTTTTTGAGCTACTTACCAACTTATGACGTAGTTTCTGTGTGCACGTGATGTGCAAGCTACTGTCTGTGTGCGTTTTACTGCAGCGCATTAGTTTAGAACGGCCATTGACTTGCGTCAAAAATTGAGCCTCCAGATGGTTTAATCAAATCTTGTGGAGCGCTCATAGTATGTATTTATTTGTCATTTTATACGGAGCCCCGCTCATCACATGGAAGAAATAAAAATTTAATTGTGTGCATGACTATTTACTATTTCATTCCCTCGATTTATAAATCATGTGCACGTTTTAGTAAATCAAGGGAACGAAATAGTAAGTTGTGCTCACGATTTAGCCTACTATTTTTTTCCTGCGGCTCCGTAATTTTAACTGTTGGAAACGGAGCGTAAAAGTGGACTTCAAAGATTTCTTATCATGTTGCGCCCTCTATAGTCCATGACTAGTCTACTTCAAGCTTAAAGTCGATTAGTCTGTGAAACATTATGGAGACTAATCGACTTTACCGTGGACATTCGATAATTTTAGATCAGATTCCAATCGAAACACAAATAATCGGATTTGGACTGACAATGTGAACATAGCCTTAAAAGCGCAGAAAAAAAAGTAAGCTCTTGAGATGTGTTTAACAATGAAGGCCGAGTTTTCAGAATGGCGCGTCATGCACGAGACGTGAGCGCAAAGGTCAAACATGTCCGCCTGGTGCGTTTTTACATAGAAAAACAATGGAAAAGTAGCATATTGAAATACAAAAACACAAAATATGTCATCGGTCAGTTCCAACCAAGGCAGGAAATCAACTGAAAATGTTCCATCCCAGTGACCACACCGTATGAAGCAGCATAATGACTAGTTTACAATGTTTACATTTGTACTTTGTACTCAAATTTCTACCTCCAGATAATTTCATAGATGTAAAGCCAGTGCAAAGTTAATATATAAGCTTTATTTTATATAAAAGGAAACATTTTTGTGTGTATACACGTCTGGTTGGATTGGGTTGGATTGGGTTGAAAGGTTTGGTCCATGGTGAGATGAGCACCACTCCAAACCTAAAGCCCTTTCAAAGAGAACGAGAATGAGAAACAAACGTTGGAGTTTGAGAACAGACAGCTGCTCTTTCAACAACACAGATACTTCCTGAGAGCTGAAGAGAGAATGACGGCATTAAAATGAAGAGCACCTGGTGAAAAGACCGGGAGCGTCATTGTTTGTTCTGCAACACTAGAGAAACCAAAGCAGTTTCCTGATATTGGTGGCTCAATGGAGACAAAGAATATGTTTTTGGTGGCCCTTAACAAAGTAGTTTGCACTTTAATGAGTCTTTAACTAGTACAATAAAAGCTTTGTTGAGCTGTGTGAAGCAACTACTAAAATGATACTGAAATGTATACATGAAATCCTATTATTCGCAACTGTTCGGTGAACTTTGTCTCAGATATTTCTCCTAACACTAGGCAAGAAATATAAAAACACACAAAATGTTGACATATGTGTAAAAATGTATTTGAGAGGTCTAATTAAATTGGAATAAGTCTTTTTTGGCACATCCATATAATATTTAGCCTGGTAAACCATCCTTTCAGTTAGTGTCTTTAACATTTCAGATTTCTTATGGAGTACTTTCTATTAGCCTATTCTATTTCTCCCATTGAGTCCACATTATTGCAACGATTATTTAATTTTTAGTATAAAAAAAGATTGTTCTTGGCTTTCGGCAAATGGTAAAATCAATGTGATGAATGAAATTTTGATTGTCACTTTTTCTTTGAGAACAAATCAATTCCTCACCTAAACTCATCCCATTTTTATGACCTAATGACCCCAATTTTCACATGTAGTCCTACTACAAAAGCCAAGGACGCGTTTTCTCCGTCTGCGTGATCAAGACTCCTCCACAGAGACCATGAATTTGCTTTGTGTCCTCTAACATTTGTTCAAAATCAATTAAACCTTGCATCCCTGTATTCTTTCAAGCTTCTTTTACACAGTGCAGTATGATGCACTACTGAACCTGCGGCCCTCACACAACATTACTTCAAAAGCTTTTTTACCTGTCCGGCCGTTGATTTCGTAGTGCAATCTTGGCTTTACCATAAATATACAAACTCTGTGTTTCTACAGTTCACTGTGATCAATGCTACTATGAACTAATATGAATCATTACAAACAGATCAAAGAGTTTTCTGTTGACTTCTGAAAGAACACATTCAGGTCTATCTGTCACCTATCCATTTATCTTTCCAACATCCATTTCAGCTAAACTTTCTAGCATGTTTGCATGAAAGTTGATGTCTTAATGTTAATCATGCGGTTGGTTTCTTAAACTTAACATGTTTCCATTAGATAGATAGAATGATGGATATAATGAACAATAGATACATAGAAAGATTGATAGATAGAACGATAGATAAAACTATAGAACGATAGAGAGAACGATGGATAGATAGATTGATAGATAGATAGAACGATAGAGAGACGATAGAATGAACGATAAATCGAATGAACGATAGAACAAACAATAGAATTATAGAACAATAGATCGAACGATGGATAGATTGAATGATAGAACGATAGAACGATGATAGAATGATGGATAGAACGAATGATAAACAGAACGATACAATGATACATAGAACAAATGGTAGATAGAACGATAGATAGAATGATAGAACGATGATATAGCAATGGATAGAACGATGGATTGATGGATAGAACAATAGATAGAAAGATAGATAGATATACAGAACAATAGAATGAAATGTAGAATGATAGAATGATGGATAGAACGACAGAACGATTGATAGAATGATAGATAGAATGATAGATAGATAGATAGATAGATGATAGATAGATAGATAGACAGACAGAACGATAGATAGATGGATAGAACGATAGATAGAATGATAGAATGATGATAGAACGATGGATAGATAGAACAATAGATAGGATGACAGAATGATAGATAGAATGATAGAACGATAGACATAGTAACTGAACAAGATATAGAATGATAGAACAATAGATAGAACGATAGATAGAATGATAGATAGAACGATGGATAGAATGATGGATATATAGAACGAAAGAGAGAACGATAGATAGTATGGTAGAACGAACGATGGGTAGATATAGATAGATAGATAGATAGATAGATAGATAGATAGATAGATAGATAGATAGATAGATAGAATGATAGACATAGTAACTGAACAAGATATAGAATGATAGAACGATGGGTAGAACGATGGATAGATAGAACACTAGATAGATAGAACGATAGACAGAACGATAAAGCGATAGATAGAATGACAGAACGATAGATAGAACGATGGATAGATAGAACAATAGATAGACAGATAGAACGATAGACAGAATGATAGAGCGATAGATAGAATGACAGAACGATAGAGCGATGATAGAACGATGGATAGATAGAACGATAGAGAGAATATGATGGCAGCTCAGTTATGCATCAGTTGTCAGAGAAACACCTCACATCTTCTCTCTACCTGATCATTGACCCAGAGCTCATTCCCTGTGGCCTCATTAATAGCGAGAGGTCAAGCAGTTGCCCTGAAAAATGTTCAGGTCACGGCCACCCATCCACACACCCACAACGACACACAGACACACCACCACTAGACCAGCTCTAGAAGCTCGCAAGAGAGAGGTTGCATGAAACAGAGAGAATAGGCCGTATATGAGTGTAAGAGAACGAGAGAGAGAAACACAGGAATCAAGGCAACGGCAGCGGGACGGTGGGGGTTGGGGGGTGGCTGAGAAGAGCGCTTCTTTTGAACAAACGTGTGAACAAAAGCCTGCTCAAACTGTCGGCCCAGAGGCCTGGGGTGTTTACGGCTTCTGTATCTATAACCAACAAATCAAGGCTTCCCCCCTCTCTGCCGCCCCCTCAGCCGCCTCTCTTTATTGGGAACGACAAATTAGAGCCCCGTCCATCTGGGTGTTAGCACCAATTACGAGAGGAAGCTGTCAGGCCAGATTAGACCCTGTAGAGAAGGCGGGCATATGAACTGCTTTTATTAGAGGGAAAAAAGAAGGACAAGTAGGGAGAAGTGTTGTGCAAATTTCATTTATTTAGTCTTTGAATGGCTAAAACCAAACGAGATTTGATTTAGCTTGTCTGACATTAATTCTACCTTCCGTAATTCTGCATAATTTATTATCAGATAGCAATGCACAGAAAAGAAAGTTCAGTGTCGAACTAAGACAAATGTTTATTCCATTTTATGCTATGTCGTTCCTTTCGTCAGCAGTTTTCTGTTCCACAAGCTTTTTTTCGCTGCTGTCAACTGCACTGAAGCGCCCATCATTAACTTTTTGCTCCGTCGGAATGCTTAAAGACCCGATCCAGCCCCCTCTCTTTCGCACTAATTTGCCAGGACCAGGTGTGCAGAGGCCGGGCGGAGGGGGCGTGCAGTGAACTAGAGGAAAGATTGCGAGAGTTTTGGGCTTGAGGGAGGGAGGACAATGAAAGCCACACAATGGAGCCTGAAAATCATGCCAGAGAGCAATGATGCGCATCCTTACCCGAAGTTTGGGGAATGCCGTGCCCCCCACAATGGGCCACGGCCAAAATTCTTTCATCATTATTTGAGCGTGTGAATAAAACAAATAAAATTTACTTTCGGTGCATAACTTGCCTGACATAATTCGTGCAAAGTATTTACTTATAGCCAGTGTTGTGTAAGCCACTCTAAAAAAAATAATTAATTGCTAGCCACTAATGACATCTTCAGCAGTGTAATTATTACTGTACCAATTACTCTCTCTGCAGTATTGCATTACTTATTACTTATTCCATGCATAAATTATTTTTGAACTGACCAAAGTATTTAAAAAGAGAAGGTTCCGCTAAAAACGTACACTGGGTTGAAAATGGACAAACCCAGTGATTGGGTTAAATGTTTGTCCAACGTGCTGTGCAGTTTTATTTATCTCAAGAATTGTTTAAAAATGACTGTATTGCTTGCTTAAAATGAGCCCAAAACATGTTGGAAGTTAACATTTATTGAATAATAATTAGATAATAAACATTTATTAAATTGCTTATTAATCAATGTTCCCCTTTTGATTATTATTGTTGCCTTTGTGTTCTAATTTCCAGCCCATTTTGGGCATTTTAAGCCAACCAAATAGTAATTTTTAAACTAAAGTTGGGTTAAATAAAACTGCCCAGCACGTTGGACAAACATTTAACCCAATCGCTGGGTTTGTCCATTTTCAACCCAACTTGGGTTGTTTTTAACCCAGCATCTTTTTAGAGTGTAACATTAGATGGTAAATCCACTATTGTTTTATACAGTATTTAATTGAATTACTTCAGAAGTAACTAATTAAATTACAGAAAAATTAAGAGTAATCCCTTACTTTACTTTTTAAAGGGAAAAGTAATTCAATTGCAATAACTAATTACACATTAATGCACCAAACTCTGCTTATAATAGAAATTGGGTGTGCTTGGACTTCCTATTTTTGCGGGCCAATGTATTTTCTTAAATGTAAAAACCTACGCGATTACCATTTTAAAACACTGCATGCTTGCATCACATTTTTTTTCTTTCACGGCGGCACATCAGGCTTACGCTGACAGCTTCTTCTCACTCTGCGTCTTCAATTTGTGATCAGAATCAGGGTTATTATAGTTAACTAAAACCACAAACCTTGCTTGAAATAAAATATAAATATTTATATTATCTCAGCTAATTTCCAAGGGAAAATTTCTCATTTTCATTTAGTTTAACTTGTACTAAAATAACAAAAATTAAATTAAAGACAAAAAAAAATTAAAATATTGTAGAAAACAAAAAACTTTTCAAATAAATAAATAATGTTTTTTTATTTCTTTTTGACTGCAATCTGACTAATAAAATCTGAGAGTTTCAAATAAATAAACAAATAAATAAATATAAAAATGAACTTCTTTTATTAGTGGGGAAAACGGACAACTAAGCAAAAGTGTTGCGTAAATTTTAAATTCAGAATCAACAATGGATTTCTAAACGTATGATACCATATATTCAGATACTCCGTATCGATGTAATGATATAATTATTTTTATTTAGGCAACACTGCTGTTCTCCCAGATGATGTAAAGTCTGTTAAAAAAGGCAAGCAACAACATTATATTGACCCATAAGATACTTTAGTTAATGCCATTTTGTAAGGTAACATCACATCCTTTATGTAAATGATGCATTGCAATAAGCTCGGTGAAAAAAGTGATTGTGGAAGTGTACGAACACAAGAGTGTGTGCACTTGGATGGGTGAAATGCAGAGCACAAATTCTAAGTATGGGACACCATACTTGGCTACATGTCACTTTCACTTTCCTTAAAGGCACAATATGTATTTTTTTCACCACTAGGGGTCGCTAAACTCTTCAAAACAATAAAGGCATAGTTTGATGACGCAGTGAATGAGTGGAACATGGAACTTGTCGTCATGCCGATGGATCTAATAATATTTATGGGGAAATAATGTTTATGGATGAGTGAATGCATGTTTTTAACATGACTGTGGTGTGAAGCAGGGCGGGGCCGAGAATCACGGGCGCGATTACTAATGAGAGACAGAAATCAGTGAAACACACGAGTCCCAGGGATGAAGGACAGAGGACATTTACTTCTACAGAACTACTCGCAAGTGCAGTAGTATACAGGTCAGTTTATTTGACGAATTAAAACTGTGAGGTAACGCAGCGCTAACATTACACTATCATATTAAACTGCATTGCAAACTGTGTGTTGAAAGTTGTAATGATATTCTGTGTATTAGTTTGCTGTCTGTATGAGACTTAACATTAATCTAGATTCTAGATCAACATTACACCATCATACTGGTGATATTCTTACACTTCATCGTGTTGAACTATATAACATTGATTAGTCTACATTTGCTTACCTTGTCTAATAACGTGCCATCTCTGTCAAGTCAAAGTTTGTCGCACAGCTCTCGACATCTCGGAAACGCCATGCTGATATTGATCCTCGTTTTATTTCTCCTTTTGTCCCAAGGTTTGCTTGCCATGGTTCATAATGTTTGAACGAAACAACAACAGCGCTCCGCTGCAGCTGTCCGTGTCTGTTGCCATGGTTACTATGCAGTACAAGCGGAAACCAGGAATAACGCAGATGTTACATCACTGACAGGCGACAAGTGACAAGGGAGGGATGGAAAAATTGTGAATTTTTTTGAATGTACAAATTCTTGGAAATATTTAGGATAATGTATGTATATAGCTGAACAAAATATATAACACTGTGCAAGTGGTTTTTGGATATTTAAAATTTTACATATTGTGCCTTTATCACCTTTAATTACTGAAAACAAGAATTGATTAAAGAGTTACTCAATATCGGAGTGTTATTTGAATGTTTATAAGAGTAGCTTAATAACATGAGCTTCAGATGTGGTATGTGAACGGTCGCAGTGAGAGGGGGGCTGTACGGTGAGGCGGGGGAAGGTCTAATAGGCCCTAATTGAATTGGATGTGCAGCGCAGACAGAGACTGTGGAAGTAATCTGCAGTGCCACAGCAAATAAAGCGCGGCAGGACCAGAGTGTCCGCCTCATGTGACAGACTGTAACGTAGCCTGCGAGAGGGCAGCGGCCCCCTTTGTGCAAACCACAAAAAGAGGCAAGAAGGCCTGGCAGGGACTAACAGTTGAGAGCCGCTGCCTGGCCGCAGGGGGAAGGTGAGCTTTAGCACTCCAGAAGCAGGGAAGCATGGGAAGTTGTAGAAGGCTGAGAGAAGAGAAAATTTTGCAAAAAAAAAGGGACCCTGCACATCTTTCACCTGGTGTTTTTCAGAGTCAGTAGAAAGATCTCTTTAGTGTCCTGTAAGTTGTTGTTGCTGTGACCTTAATTATCTAACGCCTGTAAACTGTTCAATTTTCAAGGACTGATCCACAAGTGCCTGTGCAATAACTGTATATGGTTCATTGAATGAGCATATAAAATAATCTTTAAAATACAGTATCCTGAAAAAGGAACGTTTCTTTCTTCTTCTTTTTTTTTCTTGTATATGAGCTGTCAAATATAAATAAATAAAAAAACAAGCTACTTTTATTAGAGGAAAAGAAAAAAGAAAAGAATGACCAGTATGGAAAAGTGTTGTGAATTTTAATAATTAATCTTAAAATTACAACAAAGAATGGCTGAACAAACAAGTTTTTGATTCAGCTAAAAATAAATACAAAATCATTTTTACATTTTTTTTTAAAAAATGCATTATGACTAATAAAATCTCACTGCTTGAAATTTTTTTTTGACAAAATCTGATTTTTAAGGAATCTTGTATTCGTCACTTACTAAAAAATAAAAAAAAGTATAATTGCTACTTATCTTGCAATTCTGACTTTTTTTTTTTTAGATTTGCTTAAACTCGCAATTGCATGTTATAAAGTTTTATAAAAAGTTTATATCTTACAATTCTGACTTTTTTTCTTAGAATTGTGGATTTACAGTGCAATTGTGAGTTCATAACATAAAAGTCACAATTGACTTTATTTATTGCAGTGGAGTTTATATTTTGCAATTCTAACTTTATCGCAATTGTTGGTTTATATCTGACAGTTTTGACATTATATCTTGCAATTGTGAGTTGTGAGCAGTCAGAATTGCAAGAAAAAAGTCAGAATTGTGAGATAAAAAGGAGCAATTACCTTTTTTTATTTTTTCTTTAGTGGCAGAAACAAGCTTCCAAACATTTTTTCAAATAAAGAAATATTTTTACCTCCACAGTGACAAGAAAATCTCAGTTTCAAGTTCGAAACAGTGATCGGCTCTTTATGTTTTTCATACTTTTTTATGAATTGCTGAGAACCGATGCTGTGTGTAAAAATTTAATTGTATTTAAATATATTTAAAAACTGAAAATGATACAACCAACATACATTTCACATTTTTTTGTGAGAAGAAAGCATCCCTACAACTTCTGAAAGTGAGTGTCATTTTAACGTCAGGGTAATTCAGGGGGTTTAGGGTTTCTTTGAATAATCAAAAAATCAAATAAAGAATTAGAATTAAATACTGATTCTTATTAAAGCTACAAAAGTTATTCAATCAAGAACAGTGAGTGATTTTCTCTGTCTAATGTTGTTTGATTAACATTAAGCCCACAGAAGCAAGATTATTAGGCTGCTGTCACTTTAAGAGCTGCACGGATCCAATGTATTGTTACACACATGCACGTTCTTTCTCAACTGTTTACTCCATTTAAGACATAACAGACTGTGTTTACGTGAATAATCACCAAGACAGTCATAATTTTGTGTGATTACGTGCTGTCTGAGAAGCAGCTTTCTGTGCGCATCACTTCGCTTATTGTGCAAACATTAAGCATGTGACATGTATGTAACAGTCATGTGTCCAGTTTCTTCTCTGCTGTCTGCGTCGACCTAAAACTAAGACTTTCATCATCTTTTAGAGTATTAAAATCATGCATGCATTTCAATATATTGTGCAGCCCTATGTGCGCCATTCAAATCACAGCCATAGATTTCATCCTCCTCCTCACTGAGCTCTGATTGGTGGGATACACTAGTCACATGACCCAAATTTGGCAGTGGAAGCACAATTGCAGGTGGCTCCAGTGGGAAGCAGGAAAAACTGTGAAAAAGGGGCTGTGTGTGTGTCGTGTTTCCATATCCTCTCCAAATTCACAAAGTAACTTGTTTGCAAGACAACACGTTTCTTGTCTCTCGCTGTTTCCGCTCGTTTAAAGACAGACACGGTCATGCAAACCAGAATTTAAATAAGATTTAAACCCAAAACATCCACAAAAAGAAAGACTGCACGGCCTGCAGCGGCGGTGTTGCAGATCTGTGGCGGTCTTCTGCTGATTCGGGGGTGTGAGAGCGTGTCGGCGCTGCTGCAGAGGAGAGAAGGGGAACTCAGTGGGCAGCGCTGGACTCTTGCACGCAGATGTGCGATTATGCCGCACTAAAACCCTGCCAAGACCTGCTGCGCGAGGTCCTGACCTTTACGGAATCAGTGGTCCTGCATGTCAGAACTAATGGAGGTTTTAGGGAGTCCCAACGGAGGCCGAGGGGAGAGGGAGAGAGACTCTTTATCTCACCAAACTTCTGTTACTACCGCTCTTCTATAGTAAAATTTGTGCAGAAAGGGGAGTGGTGTAATATCGTCAGTTTAACCAATCAGAAGTGAGTTACAGGGTGAAATCACTAAACAAAAACCACAGGCTCAAGGCTCATTTCAAAGCTAGAATTTAATATACTACTAATGCATGCAAATGATATTTTTACCCCTGTAAAATTTAACATAAAATAGTCCCAAACTATGTGAAATCTTTTGTAACATTTTTGAACATCTTTACTGTCATTTTTTATGCATCCTTGACAAAAAAAAGTATGAACTTTTTTAACAGTAAAATGTGCTTTTATTTCTCTATATATTGTCTTTGTTATTTTGGTGACACTTTATTTTAGGGTCCTTTAACTAGTTGCTCATTAGCATGCATATTACTTGAAAATTGACTATTTATTAGTACTTGTTAAGCACAAATTGATGTCTTATTCTGCATGACATTATTCTACATTCTTAATCCTACCCAATAGCTAAACTTAGCAACTACCTTGGTAACTATTAATAAACAGTAAATTATTTATGAAGGGAAAATACATAGTTAATAGTTTATATGTGTTTCCAATACTAAAGTGTTACCTTTATTTTTTATTGAAGTACATTTTTTGTTTTACATTATTTTCTTTGTACCAGTGTTATTTTAATAATTTAATTAATATTTTAATTTTTATATTTTTTCATTTCAATATTATGTGTTTTAGTAATTTTTTATTTAAGTTTTTATTTCTTTTTTTCAGTTTTAGTTATTTTAGTACATCGAATTAAATTAAATGAAAAAGAGAAAAGTTTTAAAACTAGCTGAAATAAAATAGGATATATATGTTATTTTGGAAACACTTTACAATTGAACTGCACTTCTACAGCATTTATTAATCTTTGTTAATGTTAATTTCAACATTTACTAATCCATTATTAAAATCTTGTTAACATTAGTTAATGCACTGTGAACTAACATGAACAAACAATGAACAACTGTATTTTCATTCACTAATGTTAACTAAGATGAGTAAATACAGTAACAAATGAATTGCTCACGGTTAGTTCATGTTAGTTAATACATTAACTAATGTTTAACTTATGAACCTTATTGTAAAGAGTTACCGTAATTTTTCCATAAAGCTTTGGTAAGGTCCATTAGTTAAACATTAGTTACTGTATTTACTAATCTTCGTTAATGTTAGTTAATGAAAATACAGTTTGTTCATGTTAGTTCACAGTTCATTAACTAATGATAAAATAATGTATTGGTAAATGTTGAAATTAACATGAACAAAGATTAATAAACTCTGTATATGTGCAGTTCATTATTAGTTAACTAATGAGCCTTACTATAAAGTGTTACTAGAGTTTTTATATTTTATTGCTGTAAACATTTATTCAAAGCAACAACATTTTTTATGGATTCAATAATAGTTTTAGGTAACTATAATAACTCTGTTTATACACACGCAACTAAGCGGCAAATGCCTCGCCAATATATATTAGTTGTCATGCAGATTAAGAACATGAACTGAAACAGCAGAAGTGAGAACAGATACGGAGGGAAATCTAGAACAAGAGGGCCGGATTACATCAGTTCTCTCCTCATGATATGGGGCTACATCCTCATCCTGCTCAGTGAACGGATGTTGGGATGGAGGAGGACACAAAGGCCTAAAAGGGGCTTAAACGTGGACTGTAACAGGTGGCAGGCCGGTGTGGATACCCTGCGGAGAGGAACCACACCCTCTTAAAAGGCTGCGACGTCCTGTTTTTTGTCCCAATGTGTATCATATTAAATCAACAGTTATCATGAAAACCACTTTTTCATCCATAGTCCTGGTCACATCTGTCTTTCCCTCACTATTCCCAAGCGTCACAGCTGTCTGGCGACTGTACCACTTTGTGCCAGGCCAGACTTTGCTTCCTGTGACATCGTCATTGGGAGACAGGGCTGTTTCTGTCTGTGCCACCATGCGCCTGTCTAGATACCTTCCTCTGTCCCAGTCATCATCTTTTTAAGACTGTGACATACTGTCTGTAGTCTGTACCACTGCGTGCACTGCTGGAATGATCCGAATCATGTCCCATGTACAACTGCCCCTCTCTAAACGTTCATTACATGACAAAATTACTACAAATTAATACTTTCCACAAGTATAGGGTACAAAATGTGCATTTAAATTCTTCAAAAGAAACTTGTAATTAAATACAAAATAAGTTGATAAAAAACAAAGTAAGATTTCACTCAGTTTGTGACCAAATGTTGGATTCGTAGGAAGGGATAGTTTTGCAGTTATTGATAAACTTGTATTTCCTGACAAATATTTGCTTCATCATTTCTTTTCTTACTATAACTTCTGGAACAGGAAGATCAAATAAATAAAATAAAATAAAAATAATAAATAAATGAAATAATAAAATAAAAATAAAATTACTTAAATTTATGTAATAGAGCAAGATCATTTAATTGTCTTCCTTGAAAACTAATAATGTTCAAAATAATGTAATTAATGGTGTTTTTTTTTAATAAAAGACAATTACAAATAATTTTGTTTAAAAATGATTGAAAAGATGATTTTAATGCAGCAACAGCATTACACGTGAATGTGGGCTAAATGTTCTGTTTTTGCTAATTAAAATTAGCTAATAATTAAAAACATTTAATACACATTTTAACAGATAATATCAAAATTATTATAATTTATTTTTCAAAGTTGTTTAATTATTTTTTCCTCTTATGGTAACTTTTAGAACACAGTTGAAAATAAAATAAAAATAAATTAAATGAAATAATAAATAATGTATAAATTAAATAAAAAAATTGAATACAAATTATGTAAATTTATGCAAAATTTAACAAAAAAAGACAATTTAATCATCTTCCTGGAACACTAAGGTTTAACATATGGTGTTTTTTTAAAATAAAACAATAATTATATATATATATATATATATATATATATATATATATATATATATATATGTATAATTGTTTTATTTTATTCTGTTCTGTTTTCGTGATTAAAATATGGTAACAATTCACTTTTACTACAATAAATATGAATTTTAACAGATAAAGTCAAAATGATCATATTCCTGTTTGTAATTTTAATTTATGGACATTCAAGAAGGTGAAGATCAGTAGTAGAACAGGCCAAACTGGTTTTATGTCTTTAAAAATCTTATAAACCTTTAGAAAACTGAACATTTGAACCGAACATTTTTTTCCAGTGTAAATCGTGAGAAAATTGAAGAGCATCAACAGCTGCCTTTATCTAACAGTATCTTAATAAAATCAAAAACTTAAAGCTGAAAGTTTTCCGGCTCCCAGTGAGAGGATCATCCTCATGAGGAGACACAAGCAACAGGTTGCCGTTCACAAGGACAGAGTGCCACCTAGAGGCAAAGTGGTGTCATGACCAATGAAAACCCAGTTCAATGATCATTGTCTCCTTGACAATACCAATTACACCAAAACAATAGTAGCAAGATTTGTTCTTCCTGATGGAAATAACAGTGCTTGAATGACAACAAAAGTACAGTGCTAATGGGATAGTTCACCCAAAAATTATAATTCTGTCATCATTTCCTCACCCTCAAACCTGCATGAGTTTCTTTCTTCTGATGAACACAAAGGAAGATATTTTGAAGAATGTTGGTAATCAAACAGCTGATTGTAACCATAGACTTCCATAGAATTTGTTTTCCATACAATGGAAGTCAATGGGATCCATCAGTCCAATATCTTCTTTTGTGTTCATCAGAAGAAAGAAACTCATACAGGTTTGGAAAAACTTGATGGTGAGTAAGTGATGACAGAATTTTCATTTATGAGTGAACTATCCCTTTAAGGTTTCTGTTTAAAATAAACCAAGAAAAATAGATTGGAGGCTGACACCAGCAGCTATGAAGCCATTATCATAACTAGAATTTAAAACAAAATAGATATTGATTTTTAGATTAATTTGAATTATTATGATTATAATTATTATTATTCTTATTAAAACTTTGGTAATATAATATAATATAAAATAACATAATATAATCTAATATAATCTAATATAATCTAATATAATCTAATATAATATAATATAATATAATATAATATAATATAAAATGTAAAAAAGATAAATTATTTGAGAAACCAAAAATATTATTTTTTCAAAAAAATTTTATAATATTAAGAAATAAAGTGACCCTGGACCACAAAACCATGAGGCTCAATGTTCTAAATTGACATTTATACATCATCTGAAAGCTGAATAAATAAGCTTTGAAAATCTGGAATCTGAGGGGGCAAAAAAATCTAAATATTGAGAAAATCGCCTGTAAAGTTGTCCAAAGTAACTCCTTAGCAATGCACATGCACTCACAAAAATAATTTTTTGATATTTTTTAAGGTAGGAAATGTACAAAATATCTTCAAAATGATTACAAAATGATTTTTGGCATAAAAAAAATCAATAATTTTTACCCATACAGTGTATTGTTGGCTATTGCTGCAATTACACCCATGTGACTTCTTACTGTTTTTTGTGCTCCAGGGTCGCATACAATAAAAATAGAAAAAAGAGAGTAATTATTTGAGAGACTAAAATGATTATTTTTGACAAACTGTCGTTTATAATACAAAGATAAAATAATTAAACTGGAATAGTTATTTAATAGCTCATAAACAAGCTCTTACTGCAGTACAAAAAGTGAGTGTCTCCTTTATAAAACCTGCCCTTCTGGCATCACCAAGTTTAGGTTTGTTTGCAAGCGCAGTGAAGTCACTGAGGGGCCACTCGTATCTTCCAGGCTGCCCTGTCACATCGCGTCGCGTCTCACAGCCCTGAATCTGACCCATCCTCTGTCTGCCTCTCGCTCTGTTTTCTGTCGTGTTGTTCGGTTTATGTGTTTCAAAACAAGAAAGCACTGACTCTTTATGTTGTAAACTGCACAGTTGATATTGACCCATTTAATCAATGTTCTCTGTATGTTTGTGTTTGGGCAAACAGTCAATAATTCAGACTCCTCGCACAGTATGGTAACATGACCCAATGACCCACCCATGACCCCCTATCAGTCAGCCTCTTTACGTCATGTTTAATCCTGATATACTCTCATTACTGTAATGCTGTGTTCTGAGTATGCATGCTTTTCTGAACCTGGGGGCAAAATTTCAAAACATATCACCAGAAGAAAAGCAAAACCTGACCTGATGTCGTGGGACATCCTCACACAAAAAAAGATATGTTCATAAAAACCAAAAAATTTCTTAATTCATGATTAAAATGCCCAGTGTTGTATTTTATGAGTAGAGTGATGTTTTTATTAAGAACACTAGATTTAAACAGAAACCTAAGAAGAAAAAATAAGTCATGTTTTTAAATGATATGCATCAAAATATATTTTAAGTGTCACAAAGTAAAGTGATTATTTCTTTCTTCTCAGGCAGAGAGAGAGAGAGAGAGTGCTGAGTAAGTGTCATCACTCTTCACACTGAACAATTTTAGTTCTGCAATTGCCCCTCCTGAAACCTGCTCATGAATATTAAAAAGGGAATATGGCGCGAATTTCAGCAAAGCAGGCTAGTATGGCAACTGAATAAACAAAAATCTCGTCTGGTCAAAATTTATTAGTCAAATGGAAGGAAGGACATTGTTTTATTTCTTTCTATTAAAATTTAACAAAAGTATTTATTAAAATTGTGTGCGACTGGTAGATCGCGATGGACTTATTGGTTTGCCAGCAAAGACCAGCCCTATTGCTACTCAAAACTAGCCCAAATCTATCCCAAAAATCTGTTGGGGTTTCTATGGTAAAATTCGTATTCCAGATGCTATATATCATGTTATTTGGGGTTGCTTAAAGCTGCGGACATTGAAACACAACCCACGGCAACAGTGTTGAAGTAGCCCAATTCCACGGGAAAACTGAGTACTTGGCAACGCTGTTATGCGCACCCCTGCTCTGGCGCATTAGGTCTATGGCAACATGAGCTTCTAAATGCAGCTGCAGTGATGCGATTGGTTCTTTTATTTAGAAGGCGGGACGTATTCCGCCATATTGTGCATTCCACTTTCTCCCATTCATAGCAATAAGAGTGCACTGTCTTTGTATATCTAAAGTCTTTGTCTTTACACGGTTTTGCATTTGTGGTAACACTTTACAATAATGATCATTAGTTAAACATTAGTTAATGTATTAACTAACATGAACTAACCATGAGCAATACATTTGTTACTGTATTTACTAATCTTCGTTAATGTTAGTAAATGAAAATACAGTTGTTCATTGTTTGTTCATGTTAGTTCACAGTGCATTCACTAATGATAACAAGATTTTAATAATGTATTGGGAAATGTTGAAATTAACATTGACAAAGATTAATAAAAGCTGTGTGTGTAGTGTGCAATAAATACAGGTGCTGGTCAAATAATTAGAATATCATCAAAAAGTTGATTTATTTCACTAACTCCTTTCAAAAAGTGAAACTTGTGTATTATATTAATTCATTACACACAGACTGATAGATTTCAAATGTTTATTTCTTTTAATTTTGATGATTATAACTAACAACTAAGTAAAAACCCAAATTCAGTATCTCAGAAAATTAGAATATTGCTGAAGACCTTAGTTGGGGCTGCTTTTGCCTGAATTACTGCAGCAATGCACAGGTGCCAAGTCCTGTTTGAAAATGAAATCTGAATCTCCATAAAGTTGTTCAGGAAGCATGAAGTGCTCTAAAACTTCCAGGTATATGGCTGCGTTGACCTTGGGCCTCTGAAAACACAGTGGGTCAACACCAGCAGATGACATGGCTCCCCAAACCATCACTGACTGTGCAAAACTTTACACTGGATCTCAAGCAACGTTGATTATGTGACTCTCCTCTCTTTCTTCAGACTCTGGGACCCTGATTACCAAAGGAAATGCAAAATTTACTTTAATCAGAGAACATCACTTTGGACCGCTCAGCAGCAGTCCAGTCCTTTTTGTCTTTAGCCCAGGCGAGACGCTTCTGATGCTGTCTATTGTTCAAGAGTGGCTTGACACAAGGAATATGACAGCTGAAAACCATGTCTTGCAAACGTCTGTGCGTAGTGGCTCTTGAAGCACTGACTCCAGCTGCAGTCCACTCTTTGTGACCCTCCCCCACATTTTTGAATGGGTTTTGTTTCACAATCCTCTCCAGGGTGCGGTTATCCTTATTGCTTGTACACATTTTTTTTTCTTTTCCTTCCCTTCACCTCTCTATTAATGTGCTTGGACACAGAGCTATGTGAACAGCCAGCCTCTTTTGCAATGACCTTTAGTGTCTTGCCCTCCTGGTGCAAGGTGTCAATGGTTATCTTTTGGACAACTGTCCAAAAGGTCAACACAAGGTCAATGCAGCCGTATACCAGGAAGTTTTAGAGCACTTCATGCTTCCTGCTGCTGACCAACTTTATGGAGATGGAGATTTCATTTTCCAACAGAACTTGGCACCTGCACTCAGTGACAAAGCAACCAGTACCTGGTTTAAGGACCATGGTATCCCTGTTCTTAATTGGCCAGCAAACTCGCCTGACCTTAACCCCACAGAAAATCTATGGGGTATTGTGAAGAGGAAGATGCGATATGCCAGACCCAACAATGCAGAAGAGCTGAAGGCCACCATCAGAGCAACCTGGGCTCTCATGACACCTGAACAGTGCCACAAACTGATCGACTCCATGCCATGCCGCATTGCTGCAGTAATTCAGGCTGATAGTTTTCAGTTGGCCAAGATTACTAAAAATCCTTTTTTTTTTTTTTTTTTTTGTCTTAAGTAATATTCTAATTTTCAAATGAGATACTGATTTGAGATTTTCCTTAGTTGTCAGTTATAATCAAGAAAATGAAAAGAAATAAACATTTGAAATATATCAGTCTGTGTGTAATGAATGAATATAATATACAAGTTTCACTTTTTGAATGGAATTAGTGAAATAAATCAACTTTTTGATGATATTCTAATTATAGGACCAGAACCTGTAAGTGCAAAAGTTCAACAGCAAAAGTACTGTACAAAAAGCCAAGATTCCCAGGAAACGCACATCCTGACCTTAAACGCTTTGAATATAATCAGCTTATTAGTGTATAAGCATGTTTTGCATTTGTTCAGACAATACTGTGTCACTAAATCAAGACTGCTCATACTTTCACAAGGGACAAGCATGATGAATGTTGCTTTATCAAATCCTTTCTAAATAGCCATTGTTGACTCAGTTAACCTTAAAGGGCAAAGCAGAATGGACTTTTGTATCAATATACATGACAAAATGGGAAGAATAAAAGCAGAGCGGTACCTTGGTTTCAGTTCTTCTTACTGAGAGAACTGTCATACAGAGAGCGACAGACACAGAGAAGGATTTAGTAGCTCAGGCGCTAACAAGAAGCTTGAGAAATGATGTGGAATCTTGGATCGGATGAAATAATTTCAGGTTGGTTACATTTTTTTCTCATTTTGAAATGTTCATTCTAAACTCAAAAATTGTCTTTTATTCTGGTAATTAACCCTGTTAATAGTAACAGATAAAAGGCAGTCATTAGTCCAATGAAACTGACACAGCATTATAGAAAGTGGATTACTTGGAACAATGCTCACATTTGACCACAGAATTTCGTAATAACAACATTACATGTATAGCATGCAACTTCAATAAAGACACATTAAGAATGCTTTTTGAACAATTTGAAAACTTCAGCTGTTGTCCTCTTAGATTCTGAGGACGAGAACATCCTGTCTTCAGAAGATGAAAAAGACATTGAGGTAATTTCTGTTTAAGTAAATCTGGCTTTTTTCAGAATGCTTACGATAGCACTACTTATACAGCACCATATACACTATATATGTCTTTTTTTTTAAATAGTATGTAAACATGCAACATATTTTAAACAGCAGTACACTAGATTAATGTTACATGACATTTTTGCCTGCTTAATGGAGCTAGCTGTGTCCTAGTTGAGCAGACTGCATTGTGGGATACGGTTTTCTACAGCGTGCTCTATTGTATTTTGGGAAATGTAGCAGGTCATCTACTATTCCAGAACATTTGAAGACTGCATACACAATCCATACCTTATATTATTGAGACGATAAGAACAATATGAAGGCGAATAAAATCAGGCCCCTTCTTGTTGCATTTACAATCAATGCCTGAATAGCAAGAACTAATATGAGAAATAAATTTGCAATTGCGAGAGCCAAAAATACAATATGAAGCACATAATCATGCATTATGTCTGTCAAACATAGCTAATGAATCTCTTCATATTTCAGTAGTGGATTTTTCATGCAGTTTTTTAAAATGACTTTAATCTGCTAAACAGTGCGAGATTCTGGAGAAAGAGCGAGATGAGGCGAATAAAAAGCTGTCTAGGATGGAGGAAGGTGAGATATCGATAGGAGACTTTTAGTATTACAATATCCTCATATCAACTCATCTACTGTGAAAAAACCCATTCACGGCTAAACCTTGGCATAACTCAATGCATACTTGAAGTGTAACACAAAACATGCTAATTTGATTTATATAACTTTCAGCCTCTTCTCAACTGCTCAAGGAGCTGGATGTTTTAGAGATGCAGTTTCAGATTGAGCGGTCCTGTAGGGAAACCGCAGAGGCCTTTGCACTGAAGGTAGGTACACTTCCCTTTTCCCACAAGTCTAACAGCTTGTATTTGTTCTGTTGGCTATTTTCACATCCCCCATATTGGTTACAAGCTTAGTCATACATCCACCACTCTTAAGAATGAAGGTTCTTTACTGGAATATACCAAAAACATCCATGGAGTCTTTCCATTCCAAAAAAGTTTCTTTAAATTAGAAAAGGGTTCTTTAGATTTTTATGTTCTTCACACAAAGAAAAAAAATGTTCTTTTAAGAACTGTTCACTGACAGGTTCTTCTATGGCATCACTGTAAAAACACTATTTTGTAACTTTTATTTTTAAAGGGTTAGTTCACCAAAAAATGAAAATTCTGTCATTAATTCCTCACCCTCATGTCATTCCACACCCGTAAGTCCTTCATTCAACTTCGGAACACAAATTAAGATATTTTTGATGAAATCCGATGGTTCAGTGAGTCTCTATTGCTAAACTCTCTATTACTAAAATGAGTTTCTATTACTAAAACATATTTAAAACAGTTCAAGTGAGTACAGTGGTTCAACCTTAATATTATAAAGTGACGAGAATACTTTTTGTGTGGCAAAAAAACAAAATAACTACATTTCAACAATATTTAGTGATGGTTGATTTCAAAAACACTGCTTCGAAACTTTACGAATCTTTACGACATGAGGGTCAGTAATAAATAACAGAATTTTTGGGTCAACTATCCCTTTAAGAGTGAAACTGAGTTTAACTCAAGGATGGATTATGGACCTGGCTAATGGTGCCAGACTCATTCAACCTTCAAATATTAGAGAGTATATAGGAGATTGTCAATATTGGATTAATAAAGAAAATGGTGAAAACAAACCCTCATGTTGAGGCTTAACACTGTAAAAAAGTCACCATGCCACCCTTTCTCAATCTTTGGGACTTTTGAACCCACAGGTGACAAAGGATTTCAAGGCATTAAAGAGGCAAAGCCAAGCTATACTTCCCCTGATTCAAGAACTGCCAGAAAACCTCTCCATCCTGAACCTGGACCCCGAGGCTGATCCCAGCTCTGAGCCGGTCCCTGAGGAAGAGAGCAGTGAAGATCCGCTTCTCATGAGTCAGAACCAAATCAGAGGTGGGACCCGTAACCTCACTTCTAAATAACACAAGCCTTAAAAATATACATTCCTATAAGGCTGTTCAAGAATAGATGAAGTGAGCATTTAGGCTCTTTTTTTTCTCTCCAATCTTGTAATTGCAGAACTACAGTCATCTGTTGACCGGTTACTTGGGGAGAAATTTCAACTCAGTGAGCAGGTGGAGCTTCTTAAAAAAGAGAAGGAAGATTTGAAAGAAAAGGTAGTGCCTGCAAATGGGACCATAATCACATGAAAGCCCAGATAAAATATGCACATCCTGATTTTGCCAACATTTCTGTCTAAAAATTTAATGTTTACCATATCCCTACCCTTACCCATAAGTTATCCCTAAAATCAAATGATAGGTGAATAACAATGATATAGAAGCACCTAACCCTGGTTGTAAGCCTAAACTTGACAAACTTGTCCCTGAAATCCGATTGATTGATTAGAATGTTGTTCCAGATCAATAAAGACGTTGATCAAGGAACATGTTGCACTTGATGAAATCATGTGCTGCATAAAATATGGTCATGTTAGAAAAACGACCCTGTTAAAAAGTTTGGTTTATGTATGCCTGATTCATAATACTCTGTCATTAACTGGATAATCAATTACTTTTTATGTCATGTGATAGCAATTTTAAAGATCCTTCTTATTTTGTTAAAATTATTAACATTTTGCAAATTCTGCAAGGTGTAAGTAGGTGTATGCAATCTGCAATTGTATGTTCATATAAAGGTTATTATGAACAATTATAAATAGTAAATTATGAACAATTTGCCTCAAAACACAATGTTAACAGTGTTTTTTCCTCCTTCAGTTTCACAGATCGTTATGGGCCTTGTCTGTGCTCTACTGTCATTATGTGTGGGCTTAAATCCGAAGTCTTTGAATTTCATTAAACTTCAAACTCTTTTTATATTCTTAAGTTGGTGTTGGAGGTTGGGGAGAAAGAGGCCCTTCTGAGAAAGTTCAGTAAGCAGAGCAGAACTGTGAATAAAATGAAGAGAGGTGAGTCAGCCGAATATATTTGACCAATGATGAGCATGTACAGAGCGTCAGATTCACTGTAGTTTCTATGTCCGCAGTGTCCCAGCTGGTTACAGAAGAGTTTACAGAGATATCTCAGAAGCTTGAAATGGAGCAAGGACTCAGGCAGCATGCTGAAGTTTTTGCACACCAGGTACTACAGAAATAATCAATCAATCTAATTTGACAACGTGGTCAGGATAACTTAAGTTACATGGCACAATATGCAACACATACAGCCTCATTGCCAAGTGATTCACACATACTGCTTTTAATTTAATATTTGGCTGCATCCGAAATCGCATACTTCCCCATAGTAGGCGAAAAACAGTATGAGACAAAAGAAATATGTCCGAATTCACAGTACTCATAAAAGAGAAGGCAAAAAGCATGTGTGGGATGGTGACCCAGGAGCCGGCCAATAATGAGTCGGCTTTCTGACGTAGAATCCGGAAGCCTTCGCTGTGCTTACAGCGTCAACTGTGTAAGAGACTGACAGGGAAGAGAAAAGTATACTCGTCACTTCATAACATTAAGGTTTAAACACCGTAGTCACGTTTTCTGATACCTTTCTGAACCTTGACAGTGGTAATTAAATTACTGTCTATTGAGGAGTCAGAGAGCTCTTGGATGAATGATGTTATGGGTTTGAAATGGTGAGTAATTAATGACAGAAATTTCATTTTTGGGTGAACGAACCCTTTAGTTACTGTTGCTATGTCCGACAAGCCATGCGCTCTCACTCCACACATCATGTTCTCAGACAAGACAGAGCAGGTTACTTTTTATTTGAAACAGTTTCATATTTAAAATATTGTAATTTTATAAAGAAGTTTAAACAAAATATAGCGTATAGTGTCTCTTTATTGTGTCGTGACAGATCGCTGTAGCTCCTCGTGAACCGATCATCTCTTCATACTAGTTCATTTATAGCATCAAATAAACATGAATGAACATCAGAAGGAATGTTGTTTCAAGCGCAGAAAGACGTGAGTACACACAATTTTTTCACCAACTTTAATCTACAAACTCCACTGACTGCTTTGTCGGACAAAATGGCAGATATCGGGGTTGTGATTGGTTAGATTGGGGTTATGATGGGTTAGATCTCCTGTCAATCAAACTGCGGGCGAAGGGTCAATTCACAAAAAAAGAATTAGCAGAAAAATAATTGGCACTGAGCTTGTCCATACATTTTGCAATACAGGGTTTTATGAAGCAAGCAACAAACAATTATGGAGCAAACTACTCACCCATTTGGAACAAGACATCTGTCAACTGACCCTTTGCTAAGACCCGCCCCCTTTAATTGCTGTTGCTTTGTCCAACAAGCCATGCGCTCTCATGCCACACATAATGTTCTCACAAATAGAAAAATATATTGTAGAGCAAAGAGAACACTGACAACACACTGACAGACATAGTAAACCGTTTCATATTTAATATATCGTAATTTAAAGAAGTTCAAACAGTAAATAGCGTATAGTGTCTCTTTAATGTGTCGTGACAGATCGCTGTAGCTCCTCGTGAACCGATCGTCTCTTCATACTAGTTCATTTATAGCATCAAATAAACATGAATGAACATCAGAAGGAATGTTGTTTCAAGTGTGGAAAGACGTGAGTACTGACTGCTTTGTCAGACAAAATGGCAGATTCGGGGTTATGATTGGTCACATCGCCTGTCAATCTGTTAGCGAAGGGTCAATTCCACACGTAGTGACAGGCACAAAAACAACACTTTCTAGTTAGTAAATCTCACTGAATTCAGTTAACTTGAGTGTTTTATACTTTGGGGTTTGGATTCAGTTCCGTGTAAATTAATTCCCATTTGAATGTAATCATGATCCCCTTCCTTATGTTAATTAAGTTCATGGCTTTAAAGTTTATAATACTTAATATGTCACACTCCTGAATCCCGATAACTGCCTCATGAATTTGACCGTTCTTACATTGTGGAAATCATATTATCTTCTGTTTCGATAACTTTAGTATTTTTGCAGCAGAAACGCTTCACGCGATCTTGCAGAAATAACTCTCATGTGCAGCGTGACTGTGTGTGAAACAGGCCATTCAAAAGAGTGTGCGACCAACTGAAAACGATGAATTTTTGAAATTGTAACAAATTATACTTTTTGTTTGGTTGCGTGAAAAAATAATGGCATGATAATATAAGGGTTACCAACATTTAAAAATAACAATTTAAAGCTGCAGTCACATTATTATTTTTTTTTTTCATTATTTAGCAGATACTTTTATCCAAAGCAACTTACAAGAGGAGCAATTAGGGGTTAGGTGTCTTGCTCAAGGGTACTTTAGTCATGGTATCGAAGGTGGAAAGAGTGCTGTTTATTCACAATCCCCACTTTCAATTCCTGCCAGCGTGGGAATCAAACCTGCAACCTTCAGATTACAAGCCCGACTCTCTCACCACTAGGCCACGACTACCCCTTAGAAATTTATAGACATTATAGAAATTTCGGAGAGATTTTGTGGAGAAGAATGACTACACAGAAGTACTTTAAGTCCTGCAAAGTTTATATATATATATATATATATATAATTTATATATATGTATATATATATATATATATATATGTATATATATATATATATATATGTATATATATATATATATATATATATATATTTTATGTACAATCGTGGCCAAAAGTTTTGAGAATTACATAAATATTAGTTTTCACAAAAGTTTGCTGCTAAACTGCTTTTAGATCTTTGTTTCAGTTGTTTCTGTGATGTACTGAAATATAATTACAAGCTCTTCATACATTTCAAAGGCTTTTATCGACAATTACATGATATTTATGCAAAGAGTCAGTATTTGCAGTGTTGGCCGTTCTTTTTCAGGACCTGTGCAATTCGACTGGGCTCTCAATCAACTTCTGGGCCAAATCCTGACTGATAGCAACCCTGAGTTTGTCAGAATTAGTGGGTTTTTGTTTGTTCACCTGCCTCTTGAGGATTGACCACAAGTTCTCAATGGGATTAAGATCTGGGGAGTTTCCAGGCCATGGACCCAAAATTTCAACGTTCTGGTCCCCGAGCCTCTTAGTTATCACTTTTGCCTTATGGCACGGTGCTCCATCGTGCTGGAAAATGCATTGTTCTTCACCAAACTGTTGTTGGATTGTTGGAAGAAGTTGCTGTTGGAGAGTGTTTTGGTACCATTCTTTATTCATGGCTGTGTTTTTAGGCAGAATTGTGAGTGAGCCCACTCCCTTGGGTGAGAAGCAACCCCACACATGAATGGTCTCAGGATGCTTTACTGTTGGCATGACACAGGACTTATGGTAGCGCTCACCTTTTCTTCTCCTGACAAGCCTTTTTCCAGATGCCCCAAATAATCGGAAAGGGGCTTCATCGGAGAATATGACTTTGCCCCAGCAGTCCATTCACGACACTTTCTGCAGAAGATCAATCTTGTTTTTTTTGGAGAGAAGTGGCTTCTTTGCTGCCCTTCTTGACACCAGGCCATCTTCCAAAAGTCTTGGCCGCTCAGATGCGCTCACACCTGCTGCTGCCATTCCTGAGCAAGCTCTGCACTGGTGGCACTCCGATCCCGCAGCTGAATCCTCTTTAGGAGACGATCCTGGCACTTGCTGGACTTTCTTGGACGCCCTGAAGCCTTCTTTACAAGAATTGAACCTCTTTCCTTGAAGTTGCTGATGATCCTATAAATTGTTGATTTAGGTGCAATCTTAGTAGCCACAATATCCTTGCCTGTGAAGCCATTTTTATGCAACCCAATGATGGCTGCCCGCGTTTCTTTGCAGGTCACCATGGCTAACAATAGAAGAACAATGATTTCAAGCATCACCCTCCTTTTAAAATGATCTCCAGCCTTGTGCTCGTCAACATTCTCACCTGAGTTAACAAGACGATTACTGAAATGATCTCAGCAGGTCCTTTCATGACAGCAATGAAATGCAGTGGAAAGGATTTTTGGGGATTAAGTTCATTTTCATGGCAAAGAAGGACTATGTAATTCATCTGATCACTCTTCATAACATTCTGGAGTATATGCAAATTGCTATTATAAAATCTTAAGCAGCAACTTTTCCATTTTCCAATATTTATGTAATTCTCAAAACTTTTGGCCACGACTGTACATTTATAACACTATATTTAGCATTATTATTACATTTGTATTAAATTTCAAAAATTAGTTAACACGGCTGTCAGGGTGTTTCTAATACAGCTGTGGGAGTGACGGTAAAAATTACATCTTTCTTTCTTCTGACTGCCGTTATTAATCCCTCTCTATTTTTCCCTCTTTTTGAAAGTTGTGAAAGCACTATTATTGAGTTTGTCTTTTGCTATTTACGCAAATGGAATCACAAACAACATATTTAATGTAGTCTTTCATTCACTGCAATAAATGTTTATTTACTATGATGACTTCCGCATCTGAGAAACACGGAAATGCGAAAAGGGTCTATTGGTGAATGAGACGATTTCGTGTGAACTTGAGTGAAATCTGCGTGGGGAACCTTTTCGCTCTCAACCGAAACTTATGACTGCACAGATTCCTAGGGGAGGGGGTTATGCGCAACAAAGCGCAGGCTGTATCACTTCCGGTTCAGGTCTTTTGTGGGTGCTTCATTAAATATAAAGCTGTTTAACTCAAGACACCTTCAAAGGAACAAACAAATATGAGCTTTAC